>JASCZW010006346.1:0-99345 GCA_034211315.2 Aedes japonicus | reverse complement strand
ATTTTGTTGCTTCTAGAGGATCTTTGTTAGAATTTCCAGTAATTTAACAACATCCGCGATCAAAATTCTAACAACCTCCTGTTGTAAAAACAGCGTAACTGAACAACAAATTTTAAAATTATTTTTGCCGACATAGGATCCTACAATAGAGTAGAAGTATTTGCAGGCGTTTCTCCAAAGATCAGTGACATCCATTCCCGGCAATCCAATCTTGATATTCCAATAATAGTGTCTCTGTGGTGGACCGAAGCCCGAAATCTTCAACATCTGGGAATCAGAGGATTCAAACGGACTGCGCATATAATGTTCACTAAGCGCACGAGCTTTTGAATCCACGGTGCATAAAAATTCGGAATCGGTCTATAATTGCCTGAGTTACAATTATTTGAATTTGTAAGTACTCCAGATGCCCTGTTGAACATTTAGGGATAAACACATCAAAGTCCTCTTCTTCGGCCCCTTTTCGCTTCTTTGCGAAATGTTTTTGTTCTGAAAATTGGTTTCCGGCTTTTACTACGATATCACTGAATTTCAGCTTCCTGTTTTAAAAATAAACTATGACAATTCGTAATGGAAAACTTGAAAAGGCACTCGAGTACTTTATCGAACACAGAAGTGTTACGTAGCTTCCAAGTCTGGCTTTTATACCACAAAGCAAAGAAATCGCTGCTTCCGAACATTTCGGATCAAAGAAGGTGTTCAAATTCTCGAAGAAATATTTGATTTGGTGCAGGCCATAGCAGTTGTGGTCCATAATCTAAAGTGCCGTCCCTACCAGTACTATCAATAAGTGATGTGTACGATAAAGAATTTCTGCAAAGCGGTTGCTTCCGTTGATCAGAAGCCATGACTCTCAGCAGCTTCTGTTTTGGCCTAATTCGGCCACTTGTCACTATTCGAAATGCGTTCTGGAATGGTATAAGGTACAAAAAGACGTGCGAAAACAGCCAATCCACCAATCGAACCAGAACATCACCCAATAGAGAAGTACTGGGCTCTCAGTTAAGTGGAAACTCTTCAAAATTAAAAAGAAAAGCAAATGTTACCGATGATTTCCAAGAGAGTTCGAGAATTTTACAGAAAGAAGTATTAACGTTATAATCAACTGTTTCTCAATGTTGATATAACTCTATTGTCGTGAAACAAACAATAGTTTTTTCGTAATTATGTGTAATTTTTTTTGCTGCTTTTCTGTGGGTGTTTAACGTGAACAGGCTCTAACAGTGCATTTTAAATCACACAGACAACAATCATCAGAAAACACACACAAGAAAAACTTTAAGGGGATTTCTTTATATGTCATAGATATTCTTATATATGGATAATCTCTGTCTGTCTGTCTTTCTGTCTGAACCTTATAAAATCGAGAATTACTAACCCGATTGGCGTGAAATTTTGTATGAAGGGGTTCTTGGGGCCGGGAAAAGATCTTATGATAATATGAGACCCCTCGCATGGAAAGGGGTCCTCCCATACAAATTCAACACAAATTTTCGCCTAACTCGACAACTATTCAAGCACATACAACCAAATTTGGCATGTGGAGATTTTTGAAGGAAACAAATGTTTTTTTAGGTGGTTTGACACCCCATCCTTTTCCAAAAGGGGGGTCTTTCAAAAAAATGAAGCATAAATTTCAGAATTAGTCGAGAACTAAGGAGTGTATCGAAAAGTAGTTATAAACATTCGATGCGTTATTACGCATAAACTACTGTATATATGTTTAGCGTGTAAGCGCCATTTGCTTTGTTTACATGTCAAAAATGATTATTCGGTTCATTCATTTCCGTTGATAAAGTTGTATTCAAAATGTCGCGAATTGAATTTGAGACTAAAAAGAAAATTCTGCACACTTGGTGCACCGAAAAGGGTGTTACTTACAACCAGATTGCGAAAAGAGTAAATGTTCACCCGGCAAGTGTAAAACGCATCATCGAAAAGTTTGGTAAGGAGTGCTCCTCAAGGATTTACCAAGAAGTGGCCGGAAACCCGGCTCCAGCAACCCCGATTTGGACCAAAAAGTTGTGGATTATATTCAACGGAACAAATCTGCCTCTACTCGCGATCTAGCCAAGAAGTTCAGGACCAGCATCGGAATGATTCAACGAATCAAGCGCAGGAATGACTTGAAGACGTACAAAAAGCAGAAAGTGCCCAAACAAACTCCGGAACAAAAGTCTCGTGCCAAAACCAGGGCTCGAAAGCTGTACAGCTGCATTTTGGACAATGTCGACCAGTGCATTTTTGATGGATGACGAAACATACGTTAAAGAAGATTCAAGAACGCTACCGGGGCCGCAGTTTTATACTAAATCTGTTGGGGAACGTGTGCCAACCGCAGATACGACTGTTGCGATGGAGAAATTCGGTCAGAAGGTGCTCATTTGGCAAGTTATTTGCACATGTGGCTTGCGTTCTTCAATTTTCTATACAAAAGGAACTATAAATGCTGAGATTTATCAAAAGGAATGTTTGAAGAACAGGTTGCTACCATTGTATAGAAAGCACCAGTCCCCTCCTCTCTTCTGGCCAGATTTGGCATCGGCACATTACGCCAAATCCACTCTACAGTGGCTGACGGAGAATAACATCAAGTTCGTAGAAAAAGACATCAACCCACCAAACTGTCCCCAGTTGCGACCGATCGAACGCTATTGGGCAATAGTCAAGCGTATATTTAAGAAGGATGGTACAGTGTCCCAAAACATGACCGATTTTAAGAAAAATTGGGCAGCGGCATCCAGGAAGTGCACAAAGGTCACTGTGCAGAATTTGATGGCAGGTGTCAAATCAAAGGTACGGGCATTCTACAGAAATGAACATGATGACTAGTTTTTCCGTTTGGATCTTTTGTAAACATGTTAAGCTATAATAAACTGAAATAGTATGTTAATTTTAACCATGTTTTCATGCCTATTTTATTATTTGGAAGTTTATAACTACTTTTCGATACACTCCTTAATAAGGCAAATGGTACCATATTTGGCATGTGGACGATTCTGAATACAAGAAATGTTTCTTTAATGATGAAATCCTTCCAAATCTACAAATTTTCGCATAACTCGAGAACTTTTAAAGCAAATGGAACCTTATTTGGAAGTGGAGAGTTTCTGGAGACATGAAATGTTCCAATGGTAGTTTGAGATCCCTTTGTGAATGTGTTCCAAAGAGAGAGAGACAGAGGGGGAGCTCTAATACAAATGAAACATAAGTTTCTACATAACTCGAGAACTAATTGAGAAAATGGAACCAAATTTGTCAGTTGGAGATTTTTGATGGCATTAAATGTTTCTGAGGTGATTCTAAACCTCTCTCGTTTCTGAAAGGAGTCTACCATACAAATAATGCACAAATTTCTGCATAACTCAAGAACTAATCAAACAACTGAAACCATATTTGGCACGTGGAGAATTCTGAAAACAAAAAACGTTTCTATGGTGATTGCAAATCCCTCCATTCTATGGAAAGTGAGGAGGCTCCCAAACAAATGAAACACAAATCCCGGCATAACTCGAGAAACAATAAAGGGAATGAAAACAAATTTAGTAAGAAGAAGTTTTAAGCTATAGCCTGATAATAGCACTATATGAGCATTAATGTTGCTTAAAAGTTCTATACTATCATATGTTATGTATGCCAGCTTCATATTAGCATCATAAATGCATTCTAGCTCTACCCAAAATTTAGCATTGTCGCTAGCATTATATGCGCATATATGGCTGCTATAATGCATAAAAGTATTTATCATGTTCACAGCATTCATGCTTTATATCTGCATTTAGTGCTAATATAAGGCTATCATATAATGCTTAGAATTTGTTTAGAGTAATTTGGAGTCAACAAAAAACTAGTATGGTCGAGAATAAGTGGAAAAAAACTTCCAAACTATTCAAGTAACTAAAACAGAAAATGTGTATTTCTCGGGTAAGAACCATGCTCTGATAGAAATTTGAACCCCTTCCTAGTCAAGGAAAAAACTCATGCCGGAAAACAACCATTAACGTGCCAGTTCTATTCAATTTTTCATTTATTTAGTTGCAAGCGTAGCAGCGCTCGTACTGGGTTAAGCTAGTAGTACATAAATTTGTATAAAAACTGAATTCAATAAGCCCAATAAATAGGTACTGGAATACGTTAGGTGAACATGAGTATCGAGAAAGAAACGATTGGAACTGAGAGAAATATTTTGCACCGGGCTGTGCTTACTCGTTTTGATATTGATAGGCTCATTTTTTGATATCTCGTATATGAGGATGAATTTTGGAAAAAAGAATGTTTCATGAAATCTGAACCACTGATTTGTACTATTTCGTAATTAATTTTGGATTTTGGATTACATATTTTTGGAAAGCGCTGATACTGAACCCGTGGTTGATCTCACGCAGTGACATGGTGACTTGTTAGAAGATACTTGATGATAAGTATGAAGTTAGAATTATCGACAGCGCTTTAATTTTTATTTTTGAAATAAATAAATTATTCCTTCCCATCCCAACAGCAACATCATCGTGCATTAGCATGATAGAAGAAATCAGTGATTGGTTGGGCTTTCATGTCATGAATTTCAAGTAGTTTCGTACACAAAAAGGTTTATTAATCATAGCATTTCACCGGATAAGAAACAATATGATTGTTCAATACAATAAACGAGACATTTTTTCTATGTACAAAATCCATATTCACGAAACGAGTAAAATCTATATTAGAAATATTAGAAATTATTTTAGTGTAGATATTCCAGTCAAAACAAACTCAACCAAAAACACGTTGATGTATTACAGTCAACGCAAACCACATTAAATAAAGTTCACGAACAAACAACTTGTTAAATTAACACAAGCTACATCATTGGTGAAAGTGTTTTTTGTTTTGCAGAATACTCAATGGGCTTAATTGTTACGATCATAACTTATTTCGCTTGACTGTCAAGGGAAGCCTTTACGTTATCTCTGTTCCCACAGCCTAAATTTTCACCTTCAAATTTGCACAATCACCGGCTGTAAGCCATTCCCACACCCTTCAAAGTTGCTGATTAAAATTAATAACATGGAAAGTGGTTTTGCCTTACCAATTTTGAACGACATCGTAGAGAGGCGCCTGCAAATTCACCTCACCCGCCTATGTACAATTCCCATCACGCGGCACGACTGTTATTGCAGCAGCCACAGCTCCTCTAACAAATGATTGCGATAAAAATTAATCCGATTTCAAGCCGACTGACAGGCAAACTATATCTAGCGAGCGAAGACAAAAAAATCGGTCTTCACATCTTCAAGCAGAAAAATGCTTTCACCATCCTCTCAGCCGCGAAACTTTAAATGTTATCTCTTTTTTTCTGGTACTTTGTGCGCGCACCCATCCATCCTGGGACCATTCGACAGCGACATTCACCCAGGTAGCAAAAATGCAGTAGCAAATAGCGTTTAGTCAAAGAAAGTTTAATAGAAAATAAATAATCACCTCTACGCGTTCGCGCTTACGCCTAGACGAGGGGACGACGACGACGACGATGACCGACGCTGGCTGCGAGTTAGGAAATTAAGGCATCCCATTTTCGGGATTCAGTTTCTTTGCTGCGTTGCGGATCGAACGGACCCGGCATTCGGGCGATCGGAGAGAAGCAAAGGTTTCCTCAGTCGGAATCGATGCAGCAGCGAGCAGCAACGCAAAAAAGCCATTAATCACTTTTAGAAATTCCGTTTGCAGCCTGCTCACTCACTGAAGAGGAATATCTATCGATACACACTTTCGGGAGAGCACCAGGTGAGGATTATTTTTTCACGTATTTTGATTAGGCTGAAACTAATGAAATATGTCAGGAAATGTGCATTTTTGGACCTACCGCTCGGATGGTTCCGATTGTGTGTTGGAAGGTGAGCGAAGTCAGAAGGATCAGGTAAGGCAAATTCGAGGAATAGGAAAATCCGTTCACAAAGAATCTGTAAGCTGCGGTATCCGTTCTTGATTTGACGTGAAATTGCCTGTCGGAATGGATGCATCAATTGAAAGTTTCGGATATTGAAATGTTCGAACCTGCATGTTTTTTCGAAAATATCCCACCAAATGCATTTCGTGGCATCGAAGTGGATTCACTGTCAATCAAACCAATCACCGACAAAAGTCTCAAAATTCCCATACACGCTTCCAATAACTTCCAACACTTCTGTTGTTTATTGTCGATGCTCTTCCCGAAAGAAACGTCCGCGTTAAAACTGGTTCTACCTCTCAGCAATGCCCGTCGCATTCCACCACCAGCCAACCACGGGCACCCTTCTTCCGATGGACTCGAGTTCCACCTTCACCACACCTGACGGCAGTGTTATGAGCGTGTAGATTTACATAATTGTGTACGGTCGCATCGGCATCAGCAGCATCAACATCAGCATCTCACGTCTCCGGACCGGTGTCGGCTTGACTGTTTCGTGAAGTTTTGTACTGATTTGTAGTTATTTGCGAATTACATCAAACAGTTTATGTTGCTGCTTCAAGTCGGAATGTTACGCGTATCAAATTTTACGCAAAGTTGCTTCCCGGTCTTCGTTTTATAACCTGATCTAATCCCGGTCACTAAAAAAATAACATCGAGATGCTCCAAAGTCACTCGTTTCTCCAAACAACCGTAACGGCTATAAAATTAATTTTATTTGTGATGACGCTTTCCCTTCCTGCTACACACGTATGCTTGTTCATAAAGGCACGGCTGCTTCCATATAGGCCCACGACTTCCTTTGCCTTCACCGGCTCATTCCGCCGCCCCTCCGCCATCTTCGTGTCATCATCAGCATATCTTTCAAGAATGGTACAATCTCTGCCTCGTCTTTCTCTTACGCTGAAGAGATGAAAAACAACAACTTCGTGGTCCATTTGCTCTAGCAATCGCGCCGCACCATGCCGAAGAGAACCGGAGAATCAGGCCAGGGACTTGAACTACATTAGACATGCGCTTTCCGGAGTGCACCCCGGGTTCGTCGCTTGTACCAACAACAATGTTTCTTCCAAATCGCCGACCGCTGCACTGCACTGTTCTGTTCATGCTCAAAGGCGCTCGGAACGTGACTTCGCACGCTCTCTCGCGCTCATCTGTGAAGTGAACTCCGGGTGTACGGGAACGGGCAGTGTTTGGTGGCTCTACTTATGCAGCAATAGCATTCAGGTTAGACAGATGGCTAAAATGGTAAAACATTTGGTTAAGCCGACTGGACACTGCCACTGCCGGCGCGGAAAAGAGCAAATCAATAAAGTGTAATTAAACTTTGCTCCTCGTGGTTGCGCGTGCTCTCACCTTCGTCGGCCGGCGATGTTGTCGTGGATTTTCTGGAGCATTTTATTAGTTTGTTTATCTTCACTGACTTGTAGTTCCATCCGCTGGGCCGGGGAGGGGAAACAACGCCAAAGTTGCTGGGTGCTGGGTCGCTGTGCAAGTGCCAATAAGCCGAATACCGTCAGGCTGAATGTGTCATTAAGCCGAAATGTCTTTAGGCCATCAGGTCACTAGGACGACGAATTCTTTTATGTTCTTCTTTTTTTTTTCAGAGTCACAAAAAATGTTTTTAACAGTTTTACTGAGTTGAATGCACAATGAACTGCTCATAAGTTGTACATCGTGGCGCGCACGCAACAAGATTGCTTACTTCTGCAAAACTCATTGAATTCGGATTCAGAGTAGTGTCAGAGAAAAAACTTGATATTTAGCGCGGATGCATGACAGGTTATCACGTTGCACCGTAAGGAGAATTCAATTCTGTTTGACTACCTAAGTTACATATAAAGTTTTATGAATTCCTACAATTACCTATGTTATAAAATGATATCCGAGGACTTTTTTAATATCGTACAGATTAGGTTAAAGTGTCTCAGATTGTAACGAAACAATGTCTAGGTGTAGGGCTCATGGATAAATGAACAAAAAACAGTATTAGACACTTTCGGGTTGCCAGTTTTCTGGGCAAACATCAATTGAAATTTTCCGATCTTACCGAACATCACTAGCTTCAAAAAATCATAACTCACTAACAATTCATTGTAGAATTTTTTTTAGCAAACTATAATAAAATTTTCTCAGGACTTCTGGGCAACTATCAATTGAAATTTTCCGATCTTACCGAACATCACTAGCTTCAAAAAATCATAACTCACTAACAATTCATTGTAGAATTTTTTTTAGCAAACTATAATAAAATTTTCTCAGGACTACAAAATGGTGAGTCGACAACTAGAAAGGAGCGTGCGTCCCCGCAACATAGCTCTGGTTCTGACAAGTTCCTGCCTCATGCTTCCACGGGTCAAGAGTTGACAAAGACCGCCAGCTAAGGGTTGCATACTTAGCTGGAAGTGCAGCCTGGGCACTGTAGTCCTTCTGACTTCAGCTAGATTGAGGAGGTGCGTGCCGAGCGTCTGTTCACCAAGGAGGTGCGGCTCAAAATGCGGCTGAGTAAGATACGCTGTATCGTGTCAACTATACATTAGGTGGCAGCCGCACCAAGGCAATGTAGGAAGCATGACGCCGGTAAGGTAACATGCTGAAATCTTAAACCCTATCACAAAAAATGGAAGTATTTTTTAAACGGTACATAATTTCAGATCATCCATGGGATTCTCAAGTGTTGTATAGTAATTTGTAATTATTTTCTTCCCTCGTGGCTATGATAATGCAAGTCCATCTACAGTTGCAGCATGCAGACATGCAGACATTACAAATATAATTGTTATTATCATTTTATATTATAACACACCTTCACCATACTTTTTATGCTAAGTATATTCAGCTTCGCATTTGCATCGTTGTAAGTCTTGACGCATCTAACGCACGTTATGTATTTGGAAAGATAGGAAGATTTTGTAACGTTTTTTAAAGGAGTTCATGTACGACAAATTCTACAAAAAAAAAAAAATCAATTCAAAAACTAACATTGTTTATGATCCTTCATTTTCTATTTCACAGACATTAAGAATCATTTATTGTTGCAGTAGGAAACAAGAATAATCGGAAAATTGTCTTTCTTTTTTTACTTTATTTTTAGTTGGATTTAGTAAGTTACCGTAAACTCATATAAAATTGATTTTGCAGAATTATTTGCTTAAATTTTCTTTGCTATTATGCTACACACTACCAAAATGTCATGTAAATTTCTGTCCCCTGAGACCGACACATGCAAGCGTCCTTCAGCACATAAGAAAAAGTTTAAAGAGAGGAGAAAATAAATTCAATCAAACACATCTTTCGTCAAATTGCGTAGGGTATGTGTCCCTTGACTCAGCCTATTATGCAATGATAGATCACATTTTTTACTATAACTCATAAAGTATTTTTGCTGTAACCGATATTTAGCTTTATTATACGCTTGTTTAGATTCGTTAAATAGGACGTTTGGTAGCAACCTCGTCCCATTCGATCGATTTTTTATTAGATGCAGTCTTCGTGCGGTTTCCTCCCTGATTTTTCTGATTTAAGGCATTGCCAGAGCTGTATTCACTTCATCCAACATAAAATGTTTCAAAGCAAACTAAACTTAAACTGCTTTGAAGTACTTAAAAGATTTTCACAAATGGGTTATTGTGAAAATATAATGAAAACATAATAATTCACTCTGCACTGGTTCTGTTCCTTGTTTTGTGTTAAGATGAGCTACTTGGAAAATGTACAACCAAAATTTGTACATTTATATTGAAAATTTTACCAATCACAACATTTTTAAGATTTTTTTCAGGCAACGGGCAACAATTTGGCACAAAGATAAAAATATGCCCCTATCATTGCGTTTACGTCTTTCTTGTAAAATGATTGTTATTTTATCTATGTAGACAGTTAATTTATAGTATGTCACTATTTTATGTACAACTAGACTGCATAATTTGGTTTATCGGTTCCATTTGACCTAATTTAGATCATGCTGTTCAGCTTAAACAGTGAAATCATAGTGCCTAAAAAGTTGAGGAAATCAACCATTACACGGAAGTGATCCACAGTAAATTGATTATTAATATCTGAATTTCTTCTAATTAAATCAATCATCTTGCTGGCAACATAATTTTGTAGATTATCGTTATATTATTGACATAATTGGTAACTAGGCCGAATGAAGGAGCAAGGCTAACATTACATCCCCTTACCCTATGTGTCAGTTTCAGGAGACATAATTTTGCACGAAATATCAGCTTGCGTTCCTCGACTTTCTACAAACATGGATAACGTCTCGTGTAAAATTCTTAATTTCTATGTAAGTAGGCCTGATGAGCATGGCAAACGAATAATTTGGATCACAATTAATTAGGTACCTCACCACCTACCCATCCTACTCGGCAAACCACGACTTCTCATGCTCAGCCAATCACTCGCGCAACCGAAACAATAGACAAAACGCTACGTCCAATAACAAAATATTGCAAAACAAAGTATCGACACAACCGATTCAACCGATGCAACTGATGGTTGACGCAAACCTATTAAAAATAACTTTTATTAATATAATACTCGTCCTTGAGAGCACGACTCGTCGTCCGTTCTCCGCGGCGTCCGTTCAGTTTCTGGTAGGTGAATTTATTTTCATGCCTAACTGAAATATTATTACTTAAAAAGTTACACATATATTAGATATTGTCTTCAAAATTTGGTAGAAATAAACTTTTTGTTGCCATAAAAGAAACAAAATTAAGAACAAAGATATAAGTTGAATCCTTGTTTGAAGAGAAAAGCCATTTCTATGAAAAAATACTAAGAGTTATTGTTGCGCGCTGTTGATGGTTAATGATAACTATGTGTCGACTATGTGTGAGTATCGACTGGGATTGAACCCAGACCCACTGGGGTCCCAAGTAGCTTACCACTACACCATTGACGCCAGCACAGTTTTTTATTTAGCTGAAGTCCATTCAAGCTATATCTGATGAACTCAATCAGCTGTTCTACTTAATAGCCCCTTAATCTTGAAAAGTTACTGGTCTATACTGTTACTGTCACCCTCTATTATTAGTGAGTAAATATAATGTTTGAACGTTATTTATTGGTTTGATATATAAACAAATCATCTGAAAGCTCATTTCTATTCATCTCTTCTGCTCAGCCACTCTCAATGTATGCCTCCGCCTAGCATGCAAGTGGGCGGCATGTTACAACTTGGAAAAAATGTGAGAGAAATCGACAAATCAACCCTCTTAGATTTATCGCTAATACGCAATTATGACTTGTGTGTTTTGTTTGTTTTTGTCGTGTTTGTGTTTTTGAGGATGTTAGCTGTTTCTGTTCTGATTTCTTGTATTTGTGATGTGTAAGGTTAGTAACAACGCGCCGCCTAATTGATTGCTGATTCACCATCATACCAGATCGAAATAACGCTTTCATCGATTAAAGCCATTATTGTGTGCAAGAACGATTGATCCTTAGAATCAAGCATCACCGATACATGATGTCACAGACCACCCAGCAGACGAATCGCAGAACCCATTAGCAGAACCAGATAACACCGCAATTACAATCAGAACTAACAAGCTAATTCTTAGCATAAGTGAACTTTATAATTTGTCTTAATCGATCAGTGAATAAAGTGGACATAGCTCCGAAAATATATTTTTGGTTTTCTGAAGGAAATCCTTAACAATTGTTATGTTGATTGCTGTCTCTATGTCAATAATGGTTCGTGTATTGTCAGGATTTGAATCTATTGCGTAAGTGAGTCCTTTGTTAAGTAATTTTAGTTGTTCTTCTGTGAATTGTTCTGGGGAACGGTTTATTACTAATCCATCTATATCTTGAACTGTGCCTAATTTTTTAGGAATTTTAAATTGTGACTTTTTTAGTTTTTTTAATTTTTCGTCAAGTAATTTTCTTTTTCTTTCCAAACATCCTCAAACATCCCTTCAATTCCAGTGAAAGATACAATCAATTTATTAGAAAAGTGGTTACTTTTTCAAAATGACGACATTACATGTAGGAAAAAAGTACGATCATACATAAAACTAACACAACTTTGTATGGAAGAAAATTTCTTTTCCTTCAGAAAGGAACATTTCAAACAATTAAAAGGCGCCCCTATGGGTAACCCCCTTTCTCCTTTTCTGAGCGAAATCTTCATGTCAAATTTCGAAAAACAATTGCAAGATCAACTACCTACCGTTTGGTATAGATACGTTGATGATAAGTTTTGCATTTTAAAGAAAGATCTTTTACCTCTCACCCTAAAAACCTTAAACAACGCACATAAAAACAAAGAATTCACTTATGAAATTGAAAAAGATAATAAATTACCATTTTTGGACTTGCTCGTAGTGAAAGAACAATCTATACTCACATTTGAAATTTACAGAAAACCAACAAACACACAACGCACAATATCACATACGTCTAATCACTCATACCAACACAAAATAGCATCCTTTAACCACATGATACACAGAATACAAACATTACCCCTAAGTCCAAACGGCATAACTAAAGAACTCGACGACATTTTTGACATAGCACACTTGAACGGTTACTCCCGAAAACTAATACAAAACGTAATCAACAAAAAAACACAAACACAATACAAACAATCACTCACCACATTAACAGATACACAACCCCAACTTAAAAGAATAGCAATGACATAAGATAACCACACTACACAATTACGACCAATCCTACGCAACTTCGGTTTTGAAATAGTTTATACTAGTAAAAATAATCAACTTAAAACCCTCTGAGGGTCGGCTAAAGACCCTATTAACAGTCTAAACAAATCCGGAGTCTACAAAATAACTTGTGACCATTGCGGCAAAATTTACATTGGACAAACTAAACGTAAAATTGCAGAAGTCACTAAAGCAAACAAAGACACTGACAAAGGGATCATACACCATTTTAAATCAAAAGTAGCTGAACATATATTCAACGAAAAACATTTTTTAAACTTAAATAACATACAAATCTTAAGACATATCACAAACCCCTGGAAACTAAATGTAGCGAAAGCATAGCAATCCACAAACAAAATTCCAAAAAATTGCTTAACAAGGATCAAGGAAACGGATATTCGTGGCTGTTTAAATTTATACCTTCACACAAAAACAACTCACTACACAAGTAGCAGACGAAATAGGCCTATCTGTCAAAAGATAAGCTCATAGTAGAATTAAAAGGAATTTGCTCGCGTTGACTAGCGAAAATTTGAAAAAGTGTTTCAAGGTTTTATTTTTTATTTTTTTAAAAGTGATTAAATGAAGTGTTAATTTTAAATTCTCCTAGTTTCCCATTCAATGTTGGTTAAGTAACTCACACTCGCCACGCTTGACTGTAGGCCGAAAACACTCTTTTTTCAAACTTTCACCAGTTCACCGCCGTTTTCTTGAGATACCATCAGACCCAAATAGCATTATTTTCGTCTTGTCTTATTTCAGTCATATATAATCCTGGGCCCACTTCAATCTTTTTTTTATATTCTTTTGCGGACAACCATGGCTTCTTAAGTGCTACTTTGCCCTTAATACCTTTCTTATGATGACGATTTCGTACGTATTTTGATGTCAGCTGAATGGAAAACTTTTAATTTGTTTCGCAATTTGCTCCACGGTCCAGCTCCGCTTTCTTCAAGATAGTTCTGTCAATTCGGCCAGTTGTCTTTGAAGGACGCTTGGTGAGATAGAACCACGCATTGTGTAAATCTGCACAATTCTGTGTCAAACATTGGCAATATCACGGTAGCTTCTGCCAGTTTTGAGATGTTCAATTACAAAATTTCGGATGCTGGTAGAAATTTGTGCTATTTTGGGCATTTCGCAACAAATAACTTCCAATTTTGAACACGAAACTGAAATTTTGAGCACGAATACTTCAAGAGCACTAAATGATAGCTAGATACAATGTTTAAATTCGAGAAAATTACAGAATACACACTAAAACTCTGTAACACACACTTAAATCGTAGTATCCGTTTAGCGGTGGATGAACTTTTTTTTCATAATTTCTTACGCATTTTCATAATTCATCTCATAAAATCTCAAGAAAAGTTATAAACGTCGTATTTTCATTGGCAATGTGATAAATAAACGTAAATCATAGGAGAACACTCCTCAAATTTAACTGATTTTCATCAGAAAAACAAAAAAATTGTAAATTGGTAGAGGGAGGGTGGATAAACTGTTTTGCCTACTGTGCGACAAGGTGACAACCATGATCTTTAAGTCCCGCACTTCTTTTTTTTTTCAAAATGGTTACCATGAACCATGTTATCTATTTTTGGAAAGGGAAGAGGGGGAGAGAGTTGATCAAAACACATGCTCCATTTAGTTAAAAGAAAATGTATGGGCAAAAAACCACAAAGATCCTAGCAAACATTACTGTCCACTCTAGGGTGATGAGGTGATGAGCGAACATCTCCTTCTACATTATAATAATTGGAAAGTAACTTTGAACTGCGTGGCAGGAAAGTCAATAAAAACTAAAAACATGTAGCTCACAAACTAGAATAAATATAAAAAAGTGAGACTTTTTGGTCGCGAGACCATAAAAACCATTTAAAAAAAATAACATATATAATCTTATACAAATATGATATTTTCAAAATGAGTTTCGTAATAAGAATATTTTTTTTTTTCAAATGTGGGTTTGATTACCTTTCATTTGCGAATTTATATGTAAGAATCGGCTAAGTGATTTAATAGTTATGAATTTTTGAAAAAATATTATTACTCATTCAAAACTTCATCCATGTCCAGATTTTTCGCCATGTCCTTGTGAAAGTGAAGTATGCCACGAAATTCAGTCTCTGCTGTCTCATGGTGAAGCGCAAGTATGTCTTCGGTCTTCGAAGTCCCTAAAATGACCACTCAGGTGTTGTAAAAGTTGTCGGAATTGTCACAAATATATTCATAAATCTTTCAAACTTTCGGAGAAGTTCAATCAAATGTGGTTCTTTCTTGAAGAAGTCAACGATATCTGAGATATTCTCAACACACTTGTCAGCTTCCTTCAAAGTTGACAGAATAATTTCCCGATGCAGCAACAAGCGTTCCGGATCGACATCACCCTTATGAAATTTCAAAATTTTTGCTTTGTTTGCGTCGTCACCCAACAAAAACTTTTCAATTTCCAACAGCAACTCAAACGATTCAGTCAAGTGTCAAGTGATTCCAGAATCTTGTCGATAATTTCCTAAAACTGGGGTTCATGAATTTCTTCAACCGACCCTGCGATTGATTCTCTTCTCTGTGATTGTTCGTCTTAATCGAATCGTTTTGGAACCCTCTTTTTTTGCGGTAACTTCGGAAATCCTACCTCGGCCGGTTTGCCTGATGCTACTCTTTCCCAAACCTCGGAAAAATCCTTTTTACTGAAGTTCAAACTTGCCTTCAAAGTTTCGATCGTTCGGTATGCTTCCACCAGACCCAACGATTTTCTTTGGAGTGCTGTGTTCAGCATGTCAATGTACCCGAATAATTTTACTTGTACCATCTAAGTAAAGTAGAAGTCGAATTTCTTCATCATTCTCAAAAAACCAGCAGCTTTAATATCAACATCAGAAGCATCACTTTCAGCCAAAGTCGTGCAAAATTCAACCAAAGCGGAAAAGTTTGATAAAACAGATGACAAGGACACGAATTTGACTGTCCATCTTGTTGGGCACAAAGGTTGAAGTTTGGTGGAATCATCTGATTAAATAGACTAGAACATCGCGAGCTGTTTTGGTGAATTCCTGACCAAGTTGATCAGATTCTTCACTAAGTTTAGGGATAAACAAAGCTCTCCTTTCATCACCATGATTCCTAGTTTGCACTCCATTTTCTCCGTCATAACGATGCTCTCTACGGTTGGTTAGCGGCGAATCAAACCGGATAAGTATATCTTTTATGACGGAATAAAGCGTGGCGGAGGTTGCAAAAAGTACTTCATCTAAAAAAACACCAAAAACGGAGCGCTGAACTGCTGAAACGAAGCAAAGAACGATGCCAGACGCTTTACAAAATGTAAAGAAAGGTATCGCAGAGTTATTTAGACAGGCAAAAATCGCATCTAGGAGCATAAAAGCCTGTCCACGTTAAATTACACGGACAGTTTTCTTTCAGTGTAGATTTTGAATTTTGTCACGGAAAGCTAAAACGTTTCACTTATATGACAACTGAAACTATCCACTCCATTTCGTGGTACAACATGTAAACATTCTTGTTACATTCAGTAAAATGGCATCGAATCAAGTGGAAGTGCACAAAAGCATTTTGTACCAACGGTAGCAAAATCTTAAATTTATTGGTATCCAATCTTGCCAAGGAGCCAAAACTACCCAAAAGTATCGTGTTTTGTGTTTGCAAAACATTTTTCCAGCGCTTGACTGTGGATCGGAAGGTTGAAAATGGAACTAATCGAAAAGTATGATCCCGACAAATGGACAAGAAGGTGGTGGCCATTATTGAGAAAAAAAATCCAATCTTTCTGTAAAAAATGTGGCTCGCAAAGTTGGGAAGTCAAAATAATACGTACAAAAAGTAAAGTCAACAAAGATGTGTACGAGGAAGAATGTCTGCAAAAGTGGTTGCTACCATTTATCAGAAGCCACGACTCTCCAGCTCTTATTTGGCCTGATTTGGCTTCTTGTCACAATGCAAAATCCTGGAATGATATAAGTTACAAGAAGTCAAATATGTGCCAAAAACAGCCAATCCACCAAACTGTCAAGAGCTTCGGCCAATAGAGAAGTACTGGGCTCTAGTTACGTGGAAACTCTTCGAAACTAAGAAGAAAGCAAATGATACTGATGATTTCAAGAAAAGATCACGGTGGTATTTGAGTATATAGTACGGAACCTAATGGCGGGTGTACCATAGAAAGTTCGAAAATTTTATAGAAAGAATCAACATCTTCATCAACTGTTTCTTACGTAGATATAGCTCTATTGATGCGAAATAAACAATCAGTTTTGATTAATAATAAGTATTTTTTTTCTGCTGCTATTATTTTAAAGTCCCTGGCATTATGATGAAAATTTTATTTTCTCCATGATAGAGAGATAACAAAGATTATAACGTATAAAACCGTGCTAGATTACTTAAGCATAAAACATCTGCAATACAATGTGTCCTCTTTATTAAGTGAACAGTCCTTAAATATTAACCGCAAATTATCTTCACGTTATTTTATTATGGTTTATGTTTAGTTCCTTACTTTTAACAACGTTTTTTGACTTGAATTATGTTTTAACAAATATGTTGAACCACAAAAAAAACCATTATTCAGTGATCTAGCCAAATCAAGAATTATAAAACTTGTCAAGCTAAATGATTAAAAAGCTACCCTTTATCTTGAACAAAAACAACTAGTTATAACTAAACAGCATTTAGTCTTTGATGCAGGAAAGTGTTGAGAGTTAAGTAGTTTAAAGATTGTTTCCTTCCAACCATGGAATTAACTGAATAAGAATGAATCTAACATATCTTCAACAACCCGATAGTGACCAACCCAGCCAGCTCTGCATACAAAATGGGGAGGGAATCCCGCTTAATGACCACAACGGGCATCACCCGTCCAGAGTTCTGCCCTCAGCCAATAACTGCTCTTTGGAACCGATTTACCCGGCGAATGTTTCTTGCAGAACAAATGCAATGTAATGCATATGCCGGAGAACATGGGAATGCACCTTCTCGGGGTTTACTTCGTGCCCTGCCAACGAAACGCAATATTAAATTCGCATTAAATCCCATTCATCAAACGTACTCTTCCCTTCCAAAGTGGGATGGAATGGGAAAATACTTGGGTTCATCATCATGAAAACTGTTTCACTTTTTTTCGATAATACTTAACATCGGAGGAAGTCCCGGGTATGAAAGACAATGATTGATTAAGCCGCGGAGATAAGATTTAACTTCTTACGGTATGCGACTGGCAAAATTGACTCCCTAATATGCAGTGACGAGGAAAGTTTATGAGTGATTTCTTTTGATTTTGTTTTTAAAGACCGTAAATCATGCATCCACTTGCATTTCGAGGGATAATTGCACCAAAATATGTAATTAAATCTGAGATTTGTTTTCGTTCGAATCGGAATCTTAGGATTTAAAAATCTACAACTTTTGCCTTCTGTAGATATTTTTTTCCCCGGTATCATCAAGCGTTGATATTAAAAAGTACTCGGTAGGTTCACATAACTACACATCGCACCGACTCACCGCCGTCGTAGTCGTTGTCAGACAAGAAGTGCCCAACCGACAAGTCAAGTCATGAAGCTGAAAACTGCCCCCGGATAAGCGCGTTTTTATCTTCCTTCCTCGGCCGGACGTGAAACGGATCCCATGCTCATAGGCCCGTCTCCTCCATTCTACCCGCGATCCATCGTGCACGGCGAGCGCTTATCTTGTCCCAGGAGACTTCACTTGGTTCGGTTACGTGGCTGATGGTTACGTCTCGCGAGCAATCATTTGATAAAGTCCTTGAACATGCCCGCCCATGCTCGCTCACAAAAAAAGTGAGTGTTTCCTTAGGTTTTGCTTCATCTTTTTAGTTGTACGTTGATCTGTTGTTGAAATCTTTCATCCTCCCTTAGGAAGCGTAAGCGACGAACCCTATGTACAGCGTGTTGCATTCCTCGACACCGACTGTTTCAATGTCACTCATGTCTAGAGGGGATCTGTCGCAAATAAGTAAGTGCGAAGTTTTTTTTTTTTTGCATTGAAGAAACTTCGCCTTCAATGGAAATTGAGAGGTGCCAGGACTAAATGCTACAATCGCTTTTTTTCTTCTCCCTGTTCAAATGATCTAATAACCTGAAAACTTCTGCTACTTACATTGGATTGCAATGAAATTTTAAGTTGCAGCTAAGAAAAGTGTTTAAATACACAACATTCAGAACTAACAAAGTATAAAACTGTGGCTGTGTCCCAAATCGTGAATTAATTTTAATTTTCACTAAAACTTGACAGATGGAAAATAATTGATAAAGTCTGCTATTCGAGCCTAAATGCGATCAAGCTTTGCAAGCAGGAGATCGAAGTAAGCTTTGGTTGCGAACTGTTGTGTTTATATGTTATCAAAATCTGTAATGTCAAAATGGAAAATCTTCAAAGCTCTACAATCATTGCAAACTGTGTGACAGTGAGAAAAAACAGTGGTTGTGCGTTGTGAATGTCTTTTTGATATAAATGTAGGCACCTTTTTTCGTTGAATGTGATATGAGTTATGTTTCACGAAGAGATTCTCCAAGAACCGTCGAAATGTTGGAAACTTTAGAAAACTCAACCCAGCCAAGTCCTGGAACGTTGGAACAAAGAAAGTCAGGATTTTAGAGTAAAGACATTGGTGAAAATATTTCTCACAACACGATTACTCATGACATAACCAGTATTTTGAAGGATTAACCTGCGAGCGTTCACCAAACAAATGTTTAGTAAGGTGAATTCATTTCGATTTTTTGGATCTCAGATGCCTGAACAGGATAGGAATTGTGTATTCACCACCGACAAACCGACATGAAACTTAATCTTCACTTTTGATCAAGAATCCATAACGACCAATTTAAATGAGCACAATCCCATCTGTCAAAACATTAAAAAACATTTTCTGTAGATCAAGTAAATGTGTCCAGAAGTGATTAGACAAGAACCTTCTTATCGAGTTCTCAATATTCGACAAAATTTGCCCGTTCATCCAATCACCTTCAAACTTTCAGGGAGTAAATTTAAACATGTAATAAATATTCTCCCATATTTGTTTTATTCAATTTCAATTTCATATCCAAATGCACGAACCTTCTTCTTCACACTACTCATAAGGTCCTGTACAACATTTGGACCGACTTTTTTTGCGTGTAATCCATTTCTAAAGGGTGTATTCGATAAAAATGGCACACACATATATACTCATCAAAATTAAACTGATTATCGGATTTTCTTGAAATTTTCAGGGAATGAAGAACTACTAATGAGTTTTGATTTAAAACATTTGTTTTATTCAATTTTGTCTCCCATCCCGAATGCCTGCACCTTCCTTTTCACTCCACCCATCAAATTTTGTACA
This sequence comes from Aedes japonicus, assembly GCA_034211315.2. NCBI lineage: Eukaryota > Metazoa > Arthropoda > Insecta > Diptera > Culicidae > Aedes > Aedes japonicus. The sequence goes on along the minus strand of JASCZW010006346.1, from coordinate 79,373 downwards.
ACCGATTTTCCCAGTGTTTTTGTTGTTTTTACCCAAATTTTCTTCAATTCTAGCTCTGTTTTTATAGTTTTGGGATGTTTGCGAAGTTCCGTTTTCATAATTGCCCAGAATTTTTCAATTGGACGAAGTTCCGGTGAATTTGGTGGGTTCATATCCTTTGGCACAAAATTGACTCCGTTGGCTCGGTACCACTCCAATACGTTTCGAGCGTAGTGGCAGGATGCTAAATCAGGCCAAAACAGAGTTGATCCTTCGTGCTTCGTAATGAATGGCAAGAGACACTTCTTAAGGCACTCTTCCGTGTAAATCGCACCGTTTATTGTTCCGGAAGTGATGAAGGGAGCACTTATTTCACCACATCCGCAAATCGCCTGCCAGATTAGAAACTTCTTTGCAAATTTCGATAGTTTCTTCTTTCGAACATCCTTCGGAACATCGAACTTCGACTTGGCAACGAAATATTCTTGCCCAGGAAGTTGACGGAAGTCGGCCTAGACGTATGTTTCGTCATCCATCACGATGCAACCGGATTTGGTGAGCAGCTTCGCAGTGATGTTTTGTTTTTCATTCCGGTTTGGGGTTTTTTGCATTTTGTAAACATGTAACCCAGCACGCTTCATGGTTTTCTGCACAAAACCGACTGACACCTTAGACTTTTTAGCGACATCTCGAATTGACATGTTTGGACGGTTCTTGAATTGTTGTACGACTTTCCTGGCCATTTTACTGTCGATTGGACCACTTTTACGACCACTCCCTTCCTTCCTTTGGACACTCAGACGCTCCTTGAAGGTTCTTATTACACGAGACACAGTTGTATTTGCAATTCCAAGCCTTTTAGCAATCCACCGGTGGGACGCCCGTGGATTTTGATTGTGAGTGCACAAAATTTTCTCACGGACAATTTCTTGTTTCGACGACATGACTGGAACTACTGAATGTATAACTATGAAACTTGGCAGATGTAAATAATACACTATGGATAAGATCTACTCAAATTTTTAGGTTTTTTACTAATACGATTCAAAAGTTACAGAAGATTTTCTGTGTGCCATTTTTATCGAATACACCTTTTACTTTATAGGGTATGTGTCCCTTGACTCAGCCTATTATGCAACCATCGAATACATTTTTGATTATAACTCTTAAAGTTTACAAGCTGAAGGCGAGATTCAACTAGTTCTACGCTTGCTAAGATAAGTTTTATAAGATATTTGGTAGTATGTATCACGAAAAGTTACACAACTCTCTTTATAAAGTCAGAAATTTTCAAGGGATATTGATTTAATGTCGGTCTACCTGCACCAAATTGGGTCTATTCATGGATGCAACTTCGTCCCATTCGATTGATTTATTACTAAATGCAGTCTATGCACGTTTTTTTCTTCTTATTTTTAGAATTAAGGCATTGCCAGCTGTATTCGCTTTACTTAACACAAAATTTCACAAAACGAACTATAGTAAAACTGCTGTGAAACACTTAAGTGATGTTCATCTATGATTTATAGCCATTCAATAATGAAAACATCATAAATCACGACTTAATTCCTTCGGTTTGTGTTTAGACGAGCCACTTGAACATAAACAACCACACACACATGCATTTCCACTTGAAATTTTACCAATAACAACCTTTTTACTACGTTGTTGATACAACAGGCCATAATTAAGAACATACAAAAAAATATGTCCCCAATATTGGGTCTACGATTTTCTTGTAAAATTATTGTTTTTTTAGCTATAGTGACTGTTAGTTTGTAACATGTAACTATTTTTTGCACATCCAGACTGCATTACTTGCTTTATAGATTCAATTAAGCCAAAATAAGATCACTTTAAGATCGTGTAGACCATCTGTTCAGCTTAACCAGTGGAATCATGATGCCCCAAAAGTTCAAGAAATCGTAAATTAGGTGGAAGTGAAAAACTACAAGTTGATTAATATTGTCTCAATTGCTTGAGATTACATCGGTCATCTTAGAAGCAACATGATTTTGTTGATTATTGCTAAATTAATGACACATTTGGTACATAGGCCGAATGAAGGAGCTAGGCTAACATTACATCCCCTTACCCTATCTTCCTCCGATTTCACTTCTTTAAGATGCTTCCAAAGAGCTTGCTTCATGATGGCCCAGTACTTTTCAACTGGCCGGAGATCCGGTGCGTTCGGGGAGTTGAGATGCTCAGCACAAAATTGACCATAGCCTTGTACCACTCTAAAACCTCTTTCGAATAATGGCACGAGGCTAAATCCGGCCAGAAAATCGTAGGACCATCGTATGATCTCAGAAGAGGAAGTAGATGCTTTTGGAGGCGTTCTTTTAGGTACACCTGCCTATTGACCGTTCCAGTTGTCACGAATGGGGTGCGAAAGTTTTTTAGCAAACTTTGGCATCTTCTGTCAACCAAGTCAAACCAAGGGCTCGAAAGCTGTCCGACAAACTGCTGACCAAAAAATCGGCTGTGTTATCATGGACTTAGAAACCTACATAAAAATCGATTAAAAAGCTCTGCCAGGACCACAGTTTGATACCTCGCCAAAAGGAAAGCATGTTTCTGGAACAGTGAAAGCCATTTTCACCGAAAAATTCGGCAAGAAAGTAATAATGTGGCAGGTAACATGTGGATGTGGAAAAATATCTCGTCCATTCATTACAACAGACACAATGAATTTTCAAATCAACGTGAAGGAGTGTCTGCAAAAAAGTTTGCTACCCTTTATCAAAAAGCATAACAAGTCGTCAATTCTTTGTCCTGATCTTGTTTCCTGCCATTACTCTTAATATCGACTAGAGTGGTATAAGAGGAAAAATGTCGTAGTTGTACTAAAGCAGTAACTTACACCGAATCCTATCGGATAGCACAGGCGGTAAAATCAAAATGGTGGTGTAAGGAAAAAAACGTCAACCGGACAGTGACATGTTGACGTGAAGGGTTAAAAAAAAACAAGAAAGTGCAAAAGCAGTGGATAGTAGAGATAGTAATTCATGTAGAGAGAAAAGCAGCCATAGTTAAAATAAAGATTAACGTTTCAAAAATTATTAGTTTTAATGGTTAATGGTGGAATTAGTTAATGGTGTATTAGTTAACGGTGGAAATTAAGAGTGAGGGAGAACCAATGTAAGAACGGAATAATAATATACAACAAATGTATGCTAACGTTGGTAAATATATGTTTCAGCGTTCGAAAATTGGACACGGCGTATTTCTTTTGTCAAAGCTCAAAAGAATTCCCGATCTATGCCGAACTGCTCAGAGTTTCGCCCTCTTCTTTAACAACTGCCCATTATGAGAAGTGATGTCCTTTTTGAATACCATTTTGCCTGCAGTTAATGCATTTAATGGCCAATTGGCATTGAGAAAAGTCACCAAATGACCAAAAAGTTTTATAGTAGCCATTGCGCCATATTTTTTTTCCGTCGGCCTATTTCCGCAGATGGTGACAATCGCCAACGCCAGGAAGACGACTCCACCACCTGGACCTTACCTAATGACTCGTGACTATGAACCGGGTCAACGGCTTTACTTCCCTTCCGAAGGAAGACGTGACAAGATTTTTTCGCCTCATAAAAACCACCAACGTCGACTGGGATTGAACCCAGGACCACTGGGGTGCCAAGTAGCAGGCACGACAGGCGAATCACCATATTGACATATATGAACTAACTGAAATGTTGAAAAAAAAAAATACACCAAATTTTAAATGTAATTCAAATGAACTGTAGATCAGAGACCAATTTTGGCATTTTTTTAGATATCCTTATTGAATTTGATAAATTTTCAAGAAATTCATGATTAATTTATCGAATAAATTTGTTTCAATTTTGTTTTTGTAGATTTAAACTGGCATTATTTCCGAGGCGCATTAATTTTCGACTCTTATCGTACCGATATTCACCATAAAATTAAATGCGTATATGATTTGGAGCATGATACGCTGTGAAAACACTTAATTTGTTTTCGATATTTTGTTATCAATCCGGCAACACAGGAATTTTTTTTTCCTAGATATTATTTACTGCTTAATGAATTATAAGAGCCGAGAATCCAACAACGCAAAACAACATAAACTAACCACGGTATCATAGTTTGACTGCTGGTTTTGATGGTAGCCAACAGGTTTGATGAAGGTTCTCAAGTGGTCATACCATCTTCCACAAGAACATTTTTAAAATCTGTATGGTCTTGTAAAGGTTTTATTAATTTGTTTTCACAAAAATCTTAAGAGTGGACCACTTTGTACGCATTTCGGCTTTTAAGATGCATAGAGGAGGTGTTGGTGGACGAAACACACACTAAAAAAATATAGAAACTACATGGCACGCAATTTGCAAGAATCACACCACTTAGGTCGACGTAATAGTTTGCTGCTGCAGCTTTATGTTCTATTAAGGGTATTTCAAATATCCGTTATGAATCATAAAACGAGTCCATCAAAAGAACAGAATATTACACGAGATTCAGAAATGATATTGGTTGCTAGCCATTGTTCTTAACAATAACAAGACCTTCCCTGTAAACTGAAAGAGCCACTCATCCCTTCTAGACATCATCTTCGCTTCAGTTGTATTTCGACTCTAGGCAATCATTGACGTGTGAAATTATTTTGCTTCCTGCGACAGTAAACCAAAGTGCACATTTTTAAATCGGCTATTAGTTGCACACTAATAAGCCGCTGGTTGCCAAATCTAAATCAATTCCTCAGATTTAATAGTATCATCACGCATCAAAGGCATAAACTATGATCTATTTTCTTCTAATTTAGTTTTCGCAGAGCAGCGTAGGAAAATTGATCTATTTTACTAAAGAGTCTACCACATACATGTAATACATGTAACTCCCTGATTGTAATGCTGGGGTCAAAATAAACAATCCTGGAAATTCATTTCTCAATCATTTCTTTTCGTTGGAAATTTGAAACTATCGAACAATTACATCGTATTGAAGTATTACATCAACATCATATCAATGATGAAATAAGGTTGCAGTCCAAATTTAATTTGGTTGATGTAATTTAGCATGGGATAGATTATAAAATCATAAAGGCCGTTTCATTCATGTGCATTCATTTAGTCATAAATTTACACGATATTTTCTAAGTGTGTAGTTTCAAATGTACACACCTAGCAATTATTAATTTTACACGAGACGTAATTCATGTTTTTAAAAAGTCGGGGAACGTAAAGGAAGATTCCGTGTGAAATTATGGCTCATGAAACTGACACATACGAAATTCGACGAGAGATGTGTTTGATTGAACTTGTTTTCTCATCTCTTTGAACTCATTCTTATGTGCTGAAGGACGCTTGCATGTGTCGGTCTCACGGGACAGAAATTTACATGACTTTTTGGTAGTGTGTAGTTTTATCAACAAAACCGGAAGGAGTGCTATTCGGCTGGCATAAAACTAAAATTGTTCCTTGGGTTGGCCATAGATATAATGATGATTGCGATCATCCAATCTGTCCTTGAGTTCAGATCTGAATGTTGTACAAGTTACCACCCATCGATCCGATAAGCCACCGCCCGCCGATAGGAAGCAACACCATGCATCATATCAGATTGTCACATTCAATTACGATGATCACATGAAATGTGATGTTGTACCTACTACTTGTTATATCACAACATTCTGTTGGGGACAACCTCGGCATAGTGGTTAACATCCATACCTCTCACGCCAAAGTCACGAGTTCAAAAGCTCAAAGGTATTTGAGTGACTACGACGGGAGCTGAACCAGCCCAGGGCTAAAAATCTCGATAATAAAGGGAAAAAAACATTCTGTTCATAACAAAATTACATCGTACTTATGAAATTGGAGACGAGCCGTTTTTTTTTTATCAAAAAGAGCAAACAGAATTTTCCTCTCCATTTTTTCTGCAACCCTGACTTATTTTATCAGGTGCGATAATCTTAATTGGCACGCTCCTTTCGGCTTTGTGTGGTGACTTGCTATTTCTCAGTTTTTTTATTCATTTATTTTCCGTCGGTCTATTTCCTCACAACATAGTGATATCCACTGACGCCAGGCAAAGGACTCCCCCATCTGGACCCTAAATACTGCACTAATCAACAATTGAGCGTGGATCAACAGCACTACTTCTCTCTAGGAAGACGTGACCAGATTTTTTCTCCTCAGAAAAATCACTGACCTCGACTGGGCCCAATTTTTGATCAACTGGGGTGCCAAGTAGAAGTGACGCTTCCCACTACACCACCGGCGCTTGCTTATTTCATATGTTATAAGTCACTCCTCATCGACTATTTAGCCATCCACAAAACCAGCTAAGTGGAACTGATTGTGAACATGAAAAGATGGCATAATCAAGTGCATTTCATTTATTGAGACTAAATGTTTAGCACCGGTTTTCAAAAACGCTTGTAAGCAAATATAATTTTTAAAGTTTTTATTGATCCAAAGGGTGATTTGTGTGCTAGACCAATATACATTTTATTTTCGATAGTTCATGACGTAAGTATTGTTAAACATTGAATATTCTCTAAATTTAATAAAAAGAAATTTAATGCATGTAAAATGATTCGCGAGTCCTCCAATTGGTTATTTACCATGAAATCAAAATGATACAAAATGAACCAAAACCTCTGCCATTCACCACCGTAAATCTCTTTTTTTTAACATGACCCGTTAGCAGAAGCACTTACACGAAACCCCCTTCCAACGAAACGCTCTTATTACAGGAAATGAACAGTAAGCAATACACATTAGGATTTCCGTCTGGTGGTTTGTTGAAAATTATTGTTAGCAAATTCACTGTAGAATGTCGAAAAACAAATAGACCTGCGATGATCTCGATCTGGTGATTTTCATCAAGAAAGGCATATTTGTCATCCATGACTTGGGCCAGATAACCACGAATCCTCCATCCAGCCTACACTTCATCTGGCACCCTGTATTTCCCCCTTACCCTTTGTTATTGGATGTATGTTTGTAATTTATGTAGTAGAATACAATATAGGTATTAACAAAATACAACCGACAGCCACTGGATTGTAGCTCCAAATTTAAAATTGGATTTGTATTAATATATAAATGAATATTATTTATTTGAGAGACTTTCAGCCGTTGGCTAGTTCGTCTTTTAAAGGGTTTTAATATATAAAAAGTCATGGAAAAGCGGAAGATAAAATTTCAATGAAAAGACATTTGATTTGTTTTATTTTTTGAAGACTCAAAAAACTACCCTACAGGTCGAAGAGGGCAGTTTTAGTGATCAAAGAGTCTAAGTCGATATTTTCTGAAATAAATGGAATATCTAATCATAATGGGCATTTATTTAGCACTGAGGGCATTTATTTAGTTACAATCCTTTACTGTTTATAACCACATGCCGGTTTTTATGGAATGGTAGTTGTAGTTCCGAAATACATTTTCAATGAAAATGTTATGCTGAAGTGCTGCAAAATAAATTGAGCATTACAACCATTAAGTTGTCATGCTGCTCCGTGCACTGAAATGCAAGAGTAATTTGAAGTGCAAATATGACGCATGTTTCACTGAAATTATTGATCAAATGAAAATGGAAATTATACCCTGCTTGAATACGATCTTAAGTCGCAGCCACTCACTTCCCTTTTGACAAGTTGACAACATTGCCCAGACTACGCCACCCAGCTTCTCTATTCTGACATTCTGAAAAAATGCTTAGATAACAACAGTAGAAAAACTAATTAATATTATATAACGGCAAAAGGGTATATGCATCATAAGATTGGACAAATTTTCATTAACAAATTGAAAAATGCTCCCTAAAATAGCTCGTTAAATTCAACAAAATATAACCATAAAGTATATGAAATGTTCCATAGACATGTGAAAACAGCTCCATAGAATAATGAAAATTGAGCATTGGAAACCCGGATATGTTAATTAATGATAGATGCAATAAATATATCATGTATAATCTGACAATGGTTTACTTGAAAAGTAACCTTAAGCATCAATTAGTGTACCATACGGATGATGAAAAGTACCTTGACCTTGTATGGTACATTAATTGATGCTTAAGGTTACTTTTCAACTGGATCACTGTCAGATTGTACATAATATATTTAGCATTGTATCTAACAGTAATGAACATATCCGGGTTTTCAATGCTCAATTTTAATTATTCTATGGAGCTATTGCCACATTTCTATGGAACATTTCATATATTTTATGGTTATTTTTTGTTGAATTTAACGAGCAATACATTTCATTTTAGGGAGCGTTTTTCAATTTATTATTGAAAATTTATCCAATCTTATGATGCATTTATAGGGCTGCCATTATATAACCACAATGTAACTGACTCTAAGCTTCGGGTCTTGTCAAAGCATTCCTACTGAACCCTTGCAACACGTTAAGTCAGTCCGTTCAGTGCAAGGGGAGATCTTAGTTCAATGATAGTATGGAGTAACGTAGATATTCTCTCAACAATGAAATACGGTTGTAACGGTGTCATGATGTTCCATCAGGCTTGACAATGAATGTCTGGAGTCATTGTAAATATCCGTGATAATATTTTTAAACATTCTTATCTCAACTAAAGAAAAGTTAAGAGTACTATAAATATCCTGAGAAAACTGTCATGTTCCTTAAAAAATGTAATGATATTTTCATGAAGATTTTCTCATCCATATATACAGTAGAGACATCGTTAATTGCTTTGTTAATCATGTGGAACATCAATATTTTAACTTAAGAACATTTTGGAGTACTTTAGGTATTTTAAAAGTACTTCAATGTGTATTTTACAGTATTATGAGCCCCACTAGGGCTTTTCCAGTTAAAAACGGTGTAAACATCATAAACAGCCTTGTTCATAATGTAAAACATCAGAATTTGTATTCAAGGACAGTTCGAAATACCGTTGGTATTCTATAAAAACTGTTATATGTCTCTTTTGGTATAATGATGTCCCATGAGCTTTTCCAACTAATAAGTACGGCCGAGACATCGTAAATCTCCTTATTGATCATGTAGAACATGAAGATCTGATCTCAAGGATTGTTTGGAAGGACTAGCATTACTATGAAAAACAAATGGTTCGTACAATGTATCCTTTGAATAGCTTTTATCTCTTGTTCTAGCACGTGGAGCACAAGTTATGTTGAAACAAATCCGTAATGAACCGGTTGAAGAACTTTTAAAGCTGTCAATAATCTATCTTCAATAAATTTGCATCGTCCATGAAGCTCTATACTTCAAACTTCATGAGAAACTCATTGTACAACTTCCTGGTACGTTTTTTTGGCTATCATGTTCTGCTTCAGTGTACTGTTTGGTTGCTTACTGGCCCAAACAGATCTAAAGACTTCTAGCAAGCGAATCTCTCTGACGGTGCGTTTCCTGGAATTTAATTTCTTTATGATGTTGTAATCCGATAGCCCTGAATTCGTTCCTGAATTCGAGCCCCAAATCGTTCCTAATAACTTTAAATGCAAATTTCGATCCTTAATTCCACAACAGCACTTGCTGTAATTCTTCTGATAGATAAAATTTCATTACGGGAATGGTTGAGAACACTGGACATGGTCGACTTTTTGAACCCAACCATGTCTGATTTCTGAAGTGGGTGGCAGCCATCAAGAATCAGAGAAAAACTACTTTGAAACAGAATTAATGATGACGAACTGCACCAAAGCACTGAAAATTGAAACATATCCAAACATACTGTTGTCAAAGCATTCCAGATCTGACCACTAGGAGCGCTGCATTAAAGTAAACAGTGTTTCTATATATTAAATGATTTAACGTACTCGAATCTTTTGAACAGCTTCCTTAAAAATTTCCGAAGAAGTATTTAATTTGGCAGGCCATCTGTAGATGTGGACGAAAATCTCAACGTTTAATATCCATCCGCACTATCAATATGGATGTGCGCGCGAAAGAATGTCTGCAAACGCGGTTGCTACCTTTTATCAGAAGCCACGGCTCTCCAGCTCTGTTTTGACCTTATTTGGTCTATTGTCACTTTGTGAAATCCGTCCTGAAATGGTATAAGGTACAAGAGGTCAAATACGTGTCAAAAACAGCCAATCCATCAAACTGTCCAGAACTTCACCCAATAGAGAATTACTGGGCTCTAGTCAAGCAGAAACTCTTCGAAACTAAGAATAAAGCAGATGGTACAGATGATTTCAAGAGAAGATGGAGAATCGTCACCGCGGGCGTTTTTGAGGATACCGTATTGAACCTGATTTTACAGAAGGAAGGATTAACATCTTTATCAACTATTTCTAAAAAACGAAATAATTCTATTATTCTATTCTATTCTATTATCGAATTATGATATTTTTTTTTGCTGCTATTATTTTGGTGTACAAAATTTAACGAGGACAAGCATTGATTCTACAGCAAATGTTTGAGTTCACAGTCGATTTAGCCAATTTCAACGACTTTACGATTTCTCAACCTGATCCCTTTTGATTTTCAAAGCGGGTATCCAAAATTAATTTTAGCTCGTGACTTATCAAGTATAAATTCTTTGAAACAAAATTAATCGTAACCTTCATTTAGAAAAAAATAATATTCAAAACACATTGCTGTCAAAACATTCTAGGTCCGACCACTAGATGACTTAACCTCAACGTGTTTTCTAACGAGTCAAATTTGAAATTACGATGTATTTGTATCTGAAGTGTATCCCTCATGACGAAGTTTTCTAACGACCTTTTTCAATTTACGAACCCCCAGTTTGATACGTTAATGGAAGTTTCAGTGGAAACACTTTTGCTGGATTTATTGAAAGATTTTCTTCACAAGACCAAATGGCAGATTATTTTGAAACAAAAGAGTTCCAGAGATATGAGCAATTTGTCATATTATTTGTCAGAAATCTTTGAAAAAGGGGGGTGGCCCCATAACCAAGGAGAGATGATTATTTCACCAAATCTAGTAATTCCACAAATAGGTGCATATTTAATAAACAAATCCTTCTCTTTTGTTAAAGTCTTAAAGTTGTGTGGACTTTGGGTGGTGTCATTGTCTCCCTTATCATTTTAAAAATAGCAAAAGCTCATTATATTGGAATCATTGACTTGTTCTGTTTATAGTGCTCAACAAAATTAAAAATATTGAAATGTATACCAACTCTATTTAAAATAGTCCCATGCTCAATGCTTTTTCCATGTTAAACTCCCAAAACTAGGTTAAAACTGAAACAATGACCCATCGTCACAGCGACCACATCATCCGATAAGCAACTCTTTCAATGATCATTCACATCAACCGCGTCTGGCGAAGATGACCATTCTGCTTATGGCGGACACAACCGTCAGATAAATTATGCTTTCACTATCAGATGAAACGAACTTCGGCCACCCCACCGGCGATGGCGGCGCGACGCAAGTTGCCTAAATTCCACCAACCCTCGGACACACCAAAACAAAACAAAAAAAAGCTCCCTACATATATGTGTTGCCTTATGTTGTTAAATCTAATCGCATCTGCTTTGAAATTTTGATTTGGCAATAAACGGGAACATGAGATTTTACTCTCTTGATCACGGCGCGACACCAGCCGAACGAAACAATGTTATCAGTCAGTCAACCCGTTCGTGAATCTCTCCCCCAGTTGAGATGATGTCTGCGACGTGATCGAGGCAAGAGAGCGGTAGCCAGGTGACGGGAGACTAGAATTCCGTTCCGAATTTTCCCCGCGCGCCACTGACTAACTGACGGACTGGCTTGATGACGGACGGACGGACGGACAGGCAGAGAGGAGAGTACTGGAGGGACTGCGCGTGCGACTGCCGCCGAGAGTTCAGGGAGCCAAAAAGCTCCAAACCGACGACGATGTTTCCAAGTGTTCGAACAAACGTTTACCACATGAATCTATCATGAATATGAATCGGACAGATAATAAATGTTTTACTTTCTTATCTTCACTCCCTGGACGGCGCTGGATGACTGCTGCTGGGAGTAGGAGATGGTTCCCTCAGCTAGGTTGTGAGCATTTTTGTTTTCGTTTTCTCCTTTGCGCCACCAGTTGTCTTGGAGTAAGATTCGGTGGGAAGTAAGGGGTGGAAAACGAACTGACGAGCCGGAACCTGTTACATTCTTGGATGACAATAATCTCAAGGGTCCTAGGGATTATCTTCGTTGATGGAACCGTTTTGCCAAAAAATAGCCCAGAGAAATTCGTGGTGATGAGTGTATTTGGGAATGTGCCATCATACTTCGAATGACGCAGTTACTGATAATTATATTCAATCTCCAATCCGGGAGTCATCTTCTGCTCGGCTGAACTCTTCCAGAATCAAGCTCAACTCCCGGCAACCAGCAAGTTGTCTGACAAACTTGACTTGACTGGTCCCGAACTGTAGTTTGATGGATTAAAGAAATCGCTTTTCGACTACGGGCTCTCTGTCTTCTCTTATTTCAATCCCAGTCGAAATCCCAGAGAAGGTCCCCAGAAAACCAAAAAGAGCACGCTGCAGAAAGCTACAAAAAGAACTCACCAAAACAAAACAACTCGCCTCGACCTCGCCACGCCGTCAAGCCTCTGACTGATTGGAGATATGAATTTTGATGCTCTCACTCTCACGTGTGCGTTTTGGCGTTCCATACGTACCCAAACTGCTGGCGGCTGACTGGTTGTGGTCGTCACTCCGGTCTGGAAACTCTAGGGGGAAACCGACGACGGTTGTCTCCCCATGCAACAGCTACACCAGTCGAGAAGTCAAGAAAAGGAGAAATTCCAAAAATAGAAAAGAAGCTGAGAAGTGGACTTGCGCGCAGCTGGACGCATTCGGCCCAAAACCTAAACGCGCAACGCGGCGGCGGCCGGCGTCGCCTTCACTCTGCATGTGCTTCGAGATCCCAGCTGACACATTTGCCCCGATGGGGTAGGAGGGGAGGTCTGGCGGTCTGGAGCAAAGTGGTGAAAGGTGATACCAATATGCTTGGAATAGGTTGTTTAGTTGTAGATTGAGCAGGAACAGTGATCGAATCGTAGGTTGTTGGTAGAGCGGTGCATTGACAATAATTGACGAGATTGCGTAAGATCAATTGAATGTTTTTTTTATTTTGTTTTTCAGAAAAAATGGTCGAATTTTAAATGGTGATACATCAGTGATTCCCGGAAAAGTATGATGTCATTTTCAAACCATCATATAGGTACGAGGTTTTTGCTCATACGGTGTTGTTTCCTAAATTTCTAACTAGTCTACTTGCAATTGGCCAATTATTTCAATGTAGCATGAGCATGAGCATGATTGACCGCCCGAGATTGCTACTCCGTTATTGCCAGATCAACTGTTATAACACAGAGAACCAACAGATGATGCTTGGGACTAACATACATCTTCAATGTGTGAAAACTAGCCCGAATGCAGGTCAAATAAGGAAAGGGAAGGAATATGTTGACGTGGTTCTCGCTTTATTGCCTAATTCACGTGACGTCTAGTAATATATTAATGTATAATATTTAGAGATAAGTAGCAATTTCCAATGGGAATAGATCTAATCCAACAGTAAGGACTCTGTTGGGGCCAATCACAAAGTGTGATGGTGTTTTAACATTGGGAAAACAAGATGCCTTTAATAATGCCGGAGAGCTGATTTTGATCGATTTAGACCAACAGTAAGGATGCTATTGGGGCCACTCAAAAGGTGTGATAGTGGTTTTACATTGGGAAAATAAGATGGTTTTTAGTACTGCTGAAAAGCTGATGTAGACCGAATTAAACCAACAGTAAGGATGCTATTGGGCCACTCACAATGTGTCAATTATTCCAATGTAACCGATGAACTGGAAATTTAATTCAAATTTTTTTGATTACACAAACAGTAATATCAATAAATGTGCTTGTAATAACCAAAATATGTCACATGCTATCATGACGAACAAATCGATAGGATTTAGTTAAACATCTTCAATATATGTATACAAGAAGATTGAACAATTGGTTGAAAATACAAGCTATCGAACATGGGAATGTCTCAATCAGAGAAACCTTCTCTCCCCCTTCCCCTTATTCACAAACTACCAACAGCGGAAAGTTGTCATTCCCACTTTCCTCATCCAATTTGGTCCATCCTACACTGAAAATTAATTTTAGTTAAAAAAACAAAATCAAAGGTTTGACTAACAAATCTATTCGTTGTTTTCTGCAACGAAATTGATTTGTTCTTTTTATGAAGATACATTCGTGATTAATGGCACACGCACAATTGTCAAAAGCACGAAGCATTTGACGACACAGAAAGAAAGTTCGTGCATTGTACGAAAATAATACAAAGTGCTACGAATATTTTGTCACATAATAAAAAGATGCGCCTCTCTGGTAGTTGCATGAATAACAGACAGATCTACTATATCGACACGAAATGTAACGTAATGTAATTGAAAAAAAAAAGCGCAACCACGAGGAGTTGTTCGGAGTTTTTTAAATGTTTCTGACATGGGATTCGATCCTACATTTTTGGAGAGCGCTGATCTCATAATGCCATGGTGCCTCCTAATAAGATACTTGATAAATTTGTATGAAGTTATAACGCTCGACAGCGCTTTAATTTTTGTTTTGGGATAAACAAATTATTCCCGTCCATCCCTAATCTTGTATGAGTACGATAAAAGAGAAGCAGTGATTGGTTGGTCTTCGTGAAAATCATTTCGTGTATGATAGGTGTAATAATAGCATTTCATCAGATGAAAAGCAATACGAATGTTTCATACAATAAACGGGGCATTTGTTCTATGTATTACGTTCATGTTTACGGAACGAGTGAAATCTTCTTTACGAAAATGAATTTTATTTTCAGTGTACAGAATGTAAAGGAAAAATGTATCCGCTCACCTTAATATACTTGAATTTCTTTATTCTTGTAAAGTGCATAATATGTCAACTCAGAGATAATTTATTTCTCATGGAGCAAGCAGCAATTTTTTGAAGAAAATCCGCAAGTGTTCTATGGACGAATCCAGGTTGAAAAAAGAAGAAGTAATAAATCTGACAGATCCCAAGTTTTGGTATAGGACGAAGATCTTAAAGTGCTTCTAAGAAATTCAAATGAAATTCTATTAGTTATTTTTTTAATCAGTTCATTTATTTGTTAGGCTCAGGCGTGCGTAACACTTTACGGAGCTTGTATTCAATATTTTAACTAACAATGTTTTATTTTTCGATTTAATTAAAGTGGGGTAACAATTACTCGATGCTAGTTCGAGGTAAATGGGTCACATTATCATTTGGTAAGGGTAAAGCAAATTACCTAATTCAGGTAAGGCTTGCTTCATTTAGAATTGGAACAAACTTTTGCTCATATTGTGGCGCTCCTGGTGGACGAATTTGGAAGTTCTTGGCGCCCACGTGTCAGCTTTGCGTATGTATTTTTGACTTTCCGCAAATCGACTGTACTTTATAAACACTCAACATGGAAGCCGAAAGAAGGGAAAAAATTGTGCACAGTTATTTGGAAAATCCATTGTGGTCTGCATCTAGGCTAGCTAAACAGCTGAAATTGCCCAGAAATACCGTATGGCGCATAATCAAACGGTATAAGGAAACATTGACGACGATTCGGAAGCCTCAAGCCTATCGTCGGAGTGGAACTGTCGACCGGAAACTGCGTGGTAAGATTTTGAAGACGATTAAGAGGAATCCCAATCCGTCGGACCGTGATTTGGCCAGAAAATTCGGTGCTGCCCATAGTACCGTGAGGAGAACTCGACTCCGGGAAGGAAACAAGTCGTATCGAGCTAGCTAGCAAACAGCCAAATCGGACCATAAAACAGAATAGTGTGGCCAAAATCCGTGCTCGGAAGCTATACGACCAGGTGCTGGCCAAGTTCAACGGGTGTCTTCTGATGGACGATGAAACCAATGTCAAGGCTGACTTCGAGCAAATCCCAGGTCAAAAATTTTACTTGGCAACGGCTCGGGGGGATGTTCCAGCCAAATTTAAATTTGTTTTTGCCGACAAATTTGCACGAAAATTCATGATTTGGCAGGGCATTTGCAGCTGTGGCAAAAAAACGAAAGTTTTCGTTACAAATAAGACAATGACGTCGGAACTATACCAAAAAGAGTGTCTCCAAAAACGAATTTTGCCGTTCATTCGATCCCACGACCATCCCGTAATGTTTTGGCCAGATTTGGCAAGCTGTCATTACAGCAAAGTCGTTCAAGAATGGTATGCAGAGAAAGGGGTCCAGGTTGTTCCGAAAAACCTTAACCCACCCAACTGCCCCCAGTTCCGCCCTATTGAGAAATACTGGGCAATCATGAAGAGGAGACTCAAGTCAAAGGGAAAGGTTGTCAAAGACATCAATCAGATGAAGACCTGGTGGAATAAGATAGCTAAAACGATGGAAGAAGAAGGTGTTCCAGGAAAAGTTCGAGAATTCCCTTCGAACGCCGTAGACGAATAATTTTATCCGTATTTTTTCTTCAAAGTATGAAGAAAACGCTACATTTGTATGAAAAAAGATCTTGAATTTAATAATAAATAACTGAAATACAGGCAATTGTTTTTGTTCCAATTCTATCTGAAGCAAGCTTTATTAGTTGTTGCTCATATGAAATTCTAATTGAAATCCGCTTTTAATTAAAATTTCATTTGAATTGATTAGGAGCGTTCTAAAATTTTCATTTCATACCTTAGCATGGGAGCTGTCAGATTTATCACCACTTGTTGTTGTCCCCTATTTTCAACATGAGTTCGTCTGTTGTGATTAAGATCTGGGGAATAATGCCGGTTATTCCATATAATTTTTCTTACGCTCTTTAAACCAATTTCACACCACTTTTGAGGAATTGTCACCTTCTACATGATCGATTCACCTTGCTCGTTACGCGCCTCTTCTACTTGTACCCTTCGGGTCGTTTTCAAGAATCATTATAACTGGGCTATTGTCCGACATTCCTACGACATGCCCAGCCCATCGCAGTCGTCCGATTTTAGGGTAGTGTACGATGGGAGGTTCTCTCATTTTACGAGTTCATAAAGTTTCAATAAAACTGTTGATAGGAGAGAAAGGAATTTGAGAAAACAAGGTCTTAAGATCGTTGTAAACAAGCTGTGCACGTTCTCTATAACCTGACTGAAATACAAAACCTATTGGCACCTCTTGGTGCCATCATAAAACCAACTTGATTTCTAGTGGTTTTCAAAAACTTTGATAACACTAAATAAAGCTTGATAGTTTTGGCAATGTTATATGGGAATACCTGGCTCATCTTTTAGTTCTCTAGCCAATTAAGGAGTGGATTATCCTCGGTATTGTTCCACCTTTTCTATTTTGTTTTTAAAAAAAGGTCTTTCCATCCTCGAGCTTGTTTTCTTCGAACGACCTTGTCGATGCGATGAAAGTATCAAATCACCTTTTAAAAACAATATATACTATTTAGGGAGATAGATGTTGTAGTTTAGAATGGTATTATGAATGTTAATGTTAAGCTGGAGTGCTGAAAAAAATCGATCCTTTAATGTTCGTAATGTTGTTCCACTCTCTAAGGATGGAAGGTTTTGGAAAGCAATGGTAAACTTGAAATAATTAATTAAATAAAAATTGAAATTATACTCAGTTCGCTATTGTGAAAATGTTAACATTGCCCAGCTTACGCCGATCAGTGTCGCAGTGTTCAACTAGCCATCTTATGTCATCATATAACTCGTGAGGCGTGAGATAGAAACTTGTGAGGACCGGAGGACGGTTGCACCCTCATTCCAGATTGTCAGTCGAAGTCCAACTTTAATTCACTTTTCATTTTTCAACGTTGCTTGTGGAGCTCCGAATAGAGTAGAAACTTCCACGTCAGGCCTTTGATGATATCGTTGCATTAAGGGTGAAACGGTCAAAAATTAGTCAAACATGATCGTATGCACACGCATTAGTTTATTCTATAAATGATCAATTATTATTTCTTTTTGAAGTTCATCGTTTGAGCCTGTACAAATAAATGATTTATATAAAAAAAAAGTTCATCGTTTACAAACCACTGAAAAATAATTTGTTTAGGCTTCTGATTTTCCAAATACGAAGTTTCACACCTTCCATCCAATTTTGTACGGGAATAACTCAACCTAAACTGAAGCTGAACCCAACTTGCTTGAACTGTTTTTCACTTTCTACTGTGTTTTGAGTTCTCTTGAGATTTCTCTTTTCGATTGCCCAATATTTTTCAATTGGACGCAGTTCCGGTGAGTTGGGAGTGTTTTTTTCTTTTTGGGTACGATTTGCACACTATTGGCGGTCTTCCTTTCCTGAGCCATTTTTTCCGTAGTGGCAAGAAACGAGGTCTGTTGAAAACAGTACGGAACAACTAATGTTTCTTCAAGAAAGGCAATACGCAATTTGTCAGTGCCAGTTGTCCGGAAATTGTGCTATTTGTGCAAACCAAGATTATTTTTTTTCGGGAACCTTGATTTTTTTTTTGCATATACTTATCTTGAACCTTTCCTTTTTCGGTAGCCGTATAAAAATCTTAACCTGGAAGCTGCTTATAAACAGCCTTCACGTATGTTTCATCGTCCATTTCGACGTAATCAAACTTGGTCAACACACTCGTGTACAATTTACGCGCTGGGGGCGACCCCGGCGTAGTGGTTAGCATCCATACCTCTCACGCCAAAGTCATGAGTTCGAATATCACCTATCTGAGTGACTACGACGGGAGATGAACCAGCCCAGGGTTAAAAATCTCGATAATAAAGGAAAAAAAATGTACGCGCTTTTGCTTTGGCTCTTGTGTTCTGCTTAACACCTTAATTTGGTGTCACTGTAACTTTATATGTTGACAATCCCCTCATTGTTTGGGACTTTCCCAATTTATTTCCGATATCTCTGATGGAAAGGTTGGAATTGCGTATGAACATTCTGGCCACTATTCTTCCGACCGTTGCGGCGGCCTGGTTTCGGTTTCCTTCTGATCCTGGCTTTGATGTAGTCGTCAGAGATTCTCCGAACACTTTTATAACACTCGTTCCGGTTGATTTGGCAATGTTAAGTGATTTTACCAAGTCGGCGTGGGAATAATTTGGATTTTGCTTATGTGCGTGCAAAATTTTGAAACGTTGCTCTGCTCTCTTCGACACCATTTTGAAAACTGAATAGAAAATGGCAACAACTAATTAGAGTCAAAATTTCGTGCCCATACACCTACAAAATGTGGGGTGTTTAGGGTTTTTAAATGCACGATGAAAAAAAAATTATATCATATTTGAGTCGACCAGTTTGGACCGTTTCATCCTTTGAATCCTTTCGAATCAATTTGCCAGACGTACACGACACATGTCGTCCAAGAAGACGCTGTTGCAAATGACTCGGAAAGAGTCACGTTTGAGAATTTTGAGTCCTTTCGTCTGTTTCTTCAATTGTCTTTTTTTCTTGTTTGGTCAGTCATTGTTACGTTTACAAATTCCATAAGGTGTTTCGTAATTTCTTCAGTATTTTGTAGTTAAATCCATTGGTGTGTCATGTATGTGCTCTGAAAGTCTTCCGTAGCAGTTTTATCGAACGAAAAATAAGAAATTATTGTATTGTTTGTTATGCGTTGGAATGATAATCGTTAATTCCTTTTTGAAGCATTTCACCAGCCGTGCTAAGATCATGTCGTACATAGAGGCGCTGTTGTAAATGCATCAAAAGGTGTTAGATTTTTAAGTTTAATTTCCCATTCTCTAAGTCATGTTCATTTCCACTGTTTTGTATTATGCCATTTCGTCTTTTTGTCTTTTTGCTATTTCGTTTTTCAGTGTCGCGTTTACAAGTTTAATAAAGGGTTTTTCTTATCGTCATAATTTATTCGCAATTTCGTTAGTCTTTTGTAATTTAGCCCGTTGGTGTGTCACTTATGTGCTCTGAGAGTATTTAAAAGCTTTTTTCGCTAATCAAAAATAAGTTGTCATTATGTCGTCGAGATATTTGAACTCTACCAGTTGCAGTCATGTCTGATTTAATTAGTTTTAGTAGTCTCAACAATAAGTATTTTATGGTTTTCTGATGTGACTCATAAGAGAGATGTTTCTTTTAAAATAGTTTAGGTGGTCATTGCGTCTCTTAATTTTATGTAATAAGACAGTCACTGTTACGCTGAATAACTTGATAACTTGGTATTTAAGAGCTCAGATAAAGAGGTAAAATACCTGAGGATAATTCCAAAATAGTACCTCTCAGGTATTTCCAGGTATCCGAAATCACAAGTTTTGGTATTCGAGAGATATTTTGCTTGCAATTCTTAAATATTTTGTTTAGGTATTTTACCTCTTAATCTGAGCTCTCAAAATTAGGTATTCATATATTGTTGGCTCGGGTTGTTTTAGTTCATTTAATTCACTTATCACGTTGTCCTTCACTTCAATTCTTGTCTTAGGCGTTATTAAGATTAATTTTATAGGCATTGTAAAAAAAAGTTCATTACCTCCTTTTTGTTTGTGTTATACTAATCTCTAAGTCATATAATCGCTTAATATAAAGCCTTACATGCATGTGCAGCCTATCTTTAAATAGTTTAAGTCGTTGTCAGCTATAAGATTAATTTTTGGTGGCAAAATAAATCTTCATCACGGCTATTATCTACCTATTATTATTAAATTATCGAGAATGACGCCGTTATAAGATTTGTATATAACATTGTTATAATGTGTGAAATTTTTTATAAGGCTCTTTGAAGTGGGAAATAACAAAATAAGCCTGGTGCTACGTTCCTAGCCATTTTATTTTCTTGATTTATTGGGGAGGCAAGGTTCCAAGTCACCAGTTTGAGTTCAAGCATTCATACCTTTTATAATACAACTGGAAATAGTTGAATAGGCTTCGCAACATTTCAACCCATAGGGCTTGTGAATTTTGCGGAATACGAAATTAGTGCACATTAAGTACAATAATATTGCATCGCTGCCCCCGGAATTGAGGAAGGACTTGGTGTGTAAGATTGTAGAAAGAAAAAGGTTAGTAAATGACGGTGATAATCAGTTATCTTTCGATATGTTGAGAGTGGTATCTACCAAAATACCTGCTTAGCTTGAATTTAAGTTAAAACTTCTTCTCTCGTTCCGCATGTTGGCTTAATCTTTCGTTAGTTCGTGACGGGATTTTCAATCTAGTTTTGCGGTTTTGAATTTTTTGGCAAAACATCTTAATTAAACTTCTACTCAATGATACCAACAGTGGAGTCCCTACGACTTCCAATAATCATGAACACATAGTCCATCGATATAAACGTGTCTAAAGGGTGTTCCGATCAAAATTTGGCCAAACAGTAATTTGTGTGAGTCGATTAAAGTTTTTATTAGGAAGCCAATTTTTTTTTTCAAATTCAGAAAATATAGAATACCAAAAAAATTATTCCGCTTAGCTTCCTTTTTAGCGAATGCGAATTGCCGGATCTTTCGTTTAACACTTGCCATAAGATTTTGTACAGTCTCCTTGTCCACTTTATTCGCCGCAGAACGCCAGTTTACCTTGAACTGTTTCTCGCTCACAACAGCTTTTTGAGTCTTCTTAAGGTTCCGCTTGACGATGGTTCAATATCGTTCAATTGGGAGGAGCTCTGGCGTGTTGGGAGGGTTCTTGTCCTTGGACACCACTTGAACGTTGTTGGTAGCATACCACTCCATGGCCTTTTTCCGTAATGGCAAGATGCCAAATCCAACTTAAATAGAACGGAACAATTGTGTCGCTTCAGAGAAGACAGGAGACGTTTTTGTAGGCACTCGCTCAGATAAATTTCCTGGTTGACGGTTCCGGTCGCAATGTAAACGTTGCTCTATTAGCCACAGGTACAGATAGCGTGCCACACCAGGTATTTTTTCGCGAACTTTGAATTTTTAATGTGCTTGAAAATATCTGCCACCTCTCCCCGTCCGGTTACCGTAAAAAATTCCTGTCCAGGAAGCTGTTTAAAGTCTGCCTTGATGTAAGTTTCATCATCCGGTATCACGCAATCAAACTTCGTCAGCATCGTCGTGTACAACTTTCACGATCGTGCTTTGGCCGACGTGTTTTGTTTATCGTCAGGATTTGGAGTCACCATTTTATTGTAAGTTGACAGTCCAGCTCGAGTTTTAGCTCTATCCACGGTTGAAGGCGTGACGCTCAGCTATAAACCGTCAACATGGGATAATACCTCGGCAGGATTTGCCTTCGGTTACAATCTAACAGCGTAGGCCCATCCATCCCGACCAGAACACAGATCTACAAAGAGAGAACTTCAACCTAAACTTTATTTATTTGCAAAACTTTTCTATTTTCGTTTTTCTGATGAGTAAAATAAAAGCTAAGGAGATCAGCGTTGCCAGGTGGATTTATACAATATCGGTATTGCTTATTAAAAAATATCGGTATTTATCGGTATGAAGTTAAATTCAGATTTTTTTCAAGTGAACTGTTATATAATTTTGATATAAGATTACAATATATTTTGGCGATATTTTTCTTCTATTTTCAAATTGTATACACAGTTTGAAAAATTTTCAGTGTTCGGTAATTTTTTACCGAACTTTCAATAGCTGAACGTTCGGTAATTCGATTTACCGGATTTCGGTGAAATTTTACAGTATTCCGGTAAAAAAATTACCGGAACTTGTCAAAATTTACCGAAATCCGTTAAATTGAATTACCAAACTGTTCAGCTGTTGAAAGTTCGGTAAAAAATTACCGAATACTGTAAAATTTTCTAAGTGTGTATGAATAAGTTTGACGTAAACATAAAAAATTAAATAGAAAATGCATTAGCCATTTTTTTATTTTTACCATCTCGAGGTTGAATATGTATACTTTGAATAAATATACTTTACAATATATATTTTTTGGAATACACATTTCTTAAGATGTTATTAAGATAACAAAAATCATGTATAGCGATAAGGTTTTTGAGCCTACTTACGTTGTGCTAAGCACTTCGCTAAGCACATCCCTTATTTTTTTTTAAATAGATTTTAACACAAAAACGGATTAATTCTAGTGTATACCGCTTCCAATTTTATACACTTTTCCATACATACCACTGGATTTGTTAGTCACGAAAAGCTAAGATATGATCGATTATTCAACACTGCTTCTTGAGCGCATAGTGTATTTGATATTTTTGATTTTTTTTACTTGATAGAACGAAAATAGGCGACTACAAAGAAATAGCGCTCTACCCTATCAATAAGCTGATAATTTCTTTTGAAAATCCCATATTAAAAATCATAAATGTATAAAGTATTGTTGCTTGTTAATGTATGACTGGTGAGTTTATTTTGCTTAAAATTACAACCTGTCTTCATTTGTTAACGCATTTAATATCATAGGGGAGGATGGTACAAAATGCACCGTTTAAGCAATATCGTGAATTTCTAGGTAACTGAAGCTGAAATATAGGAATAAATTATTGAGTATGGTGCATTACGATGTTTTCGTTGTAGATCAAATGTGATTTTAATTCTAAACGATGGTTTTTCATGATATTTTAAACCTTTTCCAATATGATGCCAAGACGACTTCAGGGTAAAACGCCCGTTTTATTGCTCAATATGCACCCTAAAATTGGGTTAAAACGCACCACAACACTGCACTATGGTACGAATGAACAAATTTCGCGACAAAAATCGATAACTCAAAAACCATTAACTTTAGACAGATGATGTCTTCTGGAGATTTAATTTAAAAAATAAGATCTATCTTTTGATTTTGGTGGTGACAAGGTTGGTCCTTTTTTACTGATAATAAAATTTTCAACTTTTTATTCATATGATTTAAATTCATGTACATAAAATGATGTAAATAAATGTAAGTAAATAAATGTGAATGTGTTAACACCGACAAACATACATGACACTTGCAGTTTCTTTCATCGATTACGCATTGAACATCCACTTCAAATGTTTCTTAGTTGGTAATATCGCCACAGATAGCGCGTATACTCGATTTTCTAACGTTTAACGTTAACACACTACCGCCATTTATTCAGCTCAATCATCCATCACAGTGTGCTGAACAGAACGCGCAGGTGTATTAGTGACGATGATTTGTAATGTCAAAAGTTCGATATGTTATGTCTGTTTGTCTGTGATATATTTTTTTATTAAAAAAAGGAAATGGATTAACATAAAAATATAAACATTTTCATAAATAAAAGTTAATGGTTTCGAGTTATCGATTTTTGTCGCGAAATTTGTCCATTCGTACCATAGTGCACTGGTATATTATGCATCACATTAATGGGATAGCATGCACCGCTTGTAAAAGTAAAACACAGCTATAAAAAGTTACTCATTAGATGTGTAAAGTTGCAACATATCGCCACGTCCTCTTAGCTCTGTTTGGTTGTCAAGCAGCCAATGGCTATAGAATAAAGACGTTGCGCAACACGTTGTGATATATTGCCAACTCCTCATTATATACACGCTTAGAAAAAAGTACCCAAAGGAGCAGTTAAATGTGGGTAGCACGTTGGGTTTATTTGTGTTTATCTACCATTGGGTTCAAATTACTTACTTTTGAGTAGAATTTTAGAAGAAGTAAGTTTTGTATACCCAACATTGGCTTCATACATTTAACCGCTCCACTGAGTATTTTTTTCTTAGCGTGTAGACGTATACATAACGACACAGTGCGTTTTGCAGCAGTTTTAGTTTCGCATGCTTTTGTCTAAATATTCTGAAAATACGTGGAATTATAGTGAAGTTTGGACACTATCTTGATGTTTTGTTGTGTGCGATATATGTGAAGTGGATTTATTAGAAACCATGGATATTAACGCTTGTTAAAAGCTTATTTAAATAACACTATTATTTACATGTGAGTAACAGTCGGGACAATTTCTTCAATTTTAATCATATTTGGTGTATATAGTGCCTTAGCCTACTACCAAATTATGAGTTATGCTGTTTTATTTAAAATTTGATGAAATATAATTCCATTAAATCTATAGTTTTAAAGATTTGTGCATATTTATTGAGTGGGTCATTCTACCCCACCAGTGCATTTTGTACTGTTCTCCCCTAATTAAACTCGATAGTTTTATCACAGACATACAACCATAACACTCCAAATTTGATCATCGTACGTGCATTTAAGACTAATTCAAATGTTTCTCGCGTTGAGTTTTGAACGGGCGAACTGCATATAGCGATTTCTCTTCTTTGATCCGAAAATAATTGATAACTACAGGTAAACGAGTTGGCATATCCGTTGCGATAAAGGATAACTCCGTCTTGCAGGTTAAATACTGAAACTTGCTTTGACTAAGATATTAGTCAAAAATCGACTAAGAGAAATTAATCAATGCAATTACCTCCGTATGAAACTCAAAGCGATGTTTGGTAGTTGGCATTTAATTCCCTTGCGTTTGACGTATAAGAAATGTTAAATGTATTGTGGCTATCTGTGGTTTTATTAAATGATACGAAAATAGATGCCATTGGCTAAAGGATAATGTTAAAACTCAAGACGAATGAAATGTTATGTGTGACTGAATGAACTGAATATCATCGTTACTTACTTTTTTTTTCGTTTAAAGCTTATTTATTCTTTTATTTTGTTTTTTTTTTTATTTTTTCAAATCTGGTGCAGTTATAATTTAGAAAATATTTTTTGAAAAATAATTAATTAGGGATAAGAAATCTAAAAAAACACGCTGATGAATAGTAAACCAAATATAGTGTTGAAATAACTTGCATAAAAAATCGGTATTTATCGGTATAAAAAGTTGGAAATCGGTATTTTCAGAGCCCTTGTCGGTATATCGGTATTGAGAATAAAAATCGGTATAAATACCGATAAATCGGTATACCTGGCAACGCAGAAGGAGATATCAAACTTGATGTCCGTCCACGCTCATACCTACCTCTCTGTTTTCTTTTGAAACTCATGCTTTGAATAAAAGTATACAATCTCCCGTCAGTCAAGTTTAGCCTAGAAATTGAAATTCGATGTGCAGGTTTTGGATATTTGCAACATTTATCTATGATCTCAAAATTAGTAAAAGATACTTCTTCAAAGTTCTTCTCGTTACTAGGTAAACTAGTTTGCCGACTGATATATGCTGGTACTACACCTTTTCATTTAGTTTTGATCATTTGGAGCAATTTTGCCGTTGCCTTCAAGCGATCGTCGCTGTGAATTTCTTTCGCTCCGAAATCTTAACAGTAAAATATCGTATCTTGAACAGTAAAGCGTACATGAATGTTAATTTTACCCTCATCAAAGTTTAGTCAGCAACAATGAATATCAACCGAACCTACCGCAATACTAAAACACTCGCTGAAATCCATTGAGTAACTTCAAAATAAGCTACTTAATTCCGCAAATGGATTCTTTTCCTACGCCAAAAAATGCTCCCAATTCCTCCCACCAAAATTCGGCATAATCAACAAAAACCGAAATCACGAATATGAAAAAAAAAAATCACCCATGCGTGCCGGGCAACCATTTTTCCACACACCGTGCGCGCAGACATCTATCCGAATGCGCCGCAAAAAAGCCGTCGGCAAGTTGCCGTGTGCGATTCGACGGAACAAATTTAATTTCGTTCGAGTTGTGTGCTCACTGAGCCTGCCTCCCGAGGCTTCACGACGACTGGCTGCGCTGCGGTGACTTTCTTTCTCTTTCTCCCGCGTTCCTTCCCTCACACGATGGGCTTTTCTCATTGTCGAATTTTGCGATTGATCGCCTGCCCTGGAGCCTCCTCTAGCAGTACACGGTTAAATCGTCACAGCATGGCTCTCTTTTTTTTTGCGCCTGCTCCCGCTTTTTCCATGCCCAATTTACCCACCCATCGTCTTCGTCGTCGTCGTCGTCGTCGTCGTCGTCGTCATCGTCGCTGCCGCCACCAACAGCCAACAATCCACCACCTCGGTGGGAGTCGATTCTGGATGGGCAGCGCTCTAGGCGGTAATCACTTAGTCGAGGGAGGAAGCGATCGGCCAACCGGTAAGAGTAGGATGGGTCTTGGAATTTTATTCAACAGCGATTAAGTTCCTCGATATCCAGAATGTACGATTAGTGATCCACCCTACTGCGAACACTTTACTCTGATTAAAATTATTCTATTCAAGGAAAAAAATGAAACGGCAGTCAACGGGCACAATGCTCTTTTTTTTCTCTCTTTCCCACCTTCCACTTGTCGGTGCTCGTAACAGCATAGAGTAACCACGGCAAAAGCAAGCAGCTTAAAGAAGGAACAAAAGAAAGCTCCAATTTCATCAAGGGGACGCAAGAAACAGAGAGAAAGAATGAGAGAGCATAAGAGCTGAGGCATACATAAAAAAAAGCATAAGGCAAAAAAGTGAAGCAAAAAAAACTATACAACATAACACAACAAAACACGGAATCACGCCGGGGCGGATCTGCGTTTTTATTTACGGTGTGAAAAACCGTCTAAACAGCTACTTCCTCTCTCTTCTGCGTCATCACACCGATCATCGCATGGGAGAACAGTCCATACTGCGCCCCCGGGATAAAATGGTCCCACGAGATTTCTTCGCAGTTTTCTGAACGAGCCATATCATCCGATGGTTGCGCCTTGGTCCATCTTACCCTACCCTAGTTTTTTGTTGTTGTTGCTCTCCTTCAAAGACGATTTCGAAGATGACGATAGTGATGGCAAAGCGGGGAATTTGCTTATAGGAAAATTTGTGAGTGTAATTAAGGGACCTTCGATTCGATGGTACTCTGGAGCCTTTCGGAGCACATGATTTACAGTAATATGAGAGTAAGTGGTTCCATGTCTTGTATTTGTAAGATCGATCCCATGTGACTTGTGGTTTCGATTGGAGGACAATGTTGATTTGATCGCTCCAAGAAGGTAACACTTTCAAAAAAAAATTCAAAATCTATTACCAAAAAAATGTACATAAAAGAAGGGGCCATGACGATTTAAAATTTGCTGAATGGAAAAATACATTAACCAACCTTAATTTGGACTGTTATTTTATGGCGACACATATTTGGTAAATGTTAGTGTTCACTTGCTCTAAAATTAATTTTTTATAAAATGGATCTCCATGGTTGAGCGTTTTAATCAGGAGACGATGTAACATACATACATAAAGCCTGTCCACGTTAAAATCCGGACACTTTTCTTTCATTGTAGATTTTGAATTATTTCACGGATCGCTGAAACATTTCACTTATATGACCACTGAACCTCTCCACTGTATTTCTAATCTAATCTAATCTCATCTATTCAGTCTAGTACAAATGCAGCCAGTATAAGAGAGCATCCTGGAAATAATTGGGTTAGATGACACCCATTTTTTTTGTCGTCAATATGGATGCTCGTACTATCAGAGGCATGATACAAGTGCCAAAGCGGGCAGGCCTACTGCGTTGCATTATCCACAAAAGATGATTCTGTACAATAAAATGAATTCAAATAAATAGATTCAAACCCCAAAACATGTTGTGAATCTACAGGGAGGAAGGATGCGTGGACATACCGCACCATACCCTCCGAGGTAAAAATAATAAAATAATTTTGAAATAATTCAAAACAATCCGTAAAAACGGCATGATAATAATAAACATGTAAAATCAATATGCAGTTTTATATGGAATAAAATATACAAGTTACTGCAGATATATTATAATTTAAAATGATAATACACATGTCTGCAGATTGTAAAAGGATTTTCAGCTCCATTATGAACCTGAAAATAGAATCTCGAGGCTACAAGATTTTTGTTTTTTTACGAAACTCAGGAACTCTAACGATGATCTGAAATTATGCATCATATAACAAATAGTATATATGAAATATCGATGTTATGTATAATCATTTGTAGTATATCTCATAGCTTCTACAATGATTCTTATTTATTATTTATTTATTAATAAAAACATGAGAGAGATAAGAAAATATTCGAAAAGGTATACCGGCAATTTATTTAAGCATGCTCTCATCGAAATACTTCAGCCGTTGTAGCTACTATAGAGCATTTCCAGCCAGAAACGCTAAAAAATATAATGATTTTGCCTCGACAGTTTCCGGTTGTAAGTTCCACCCAAGATAACATCTATATAAATAAAAATGAGTTGGGGTTTCCTTTGTCACGATTTAACTCGCGAGCGGAAGAACCGATCGGCGTGAAATTTGGTATGCAGAGATTTTTGGGGTCGGAAAATAATCTTATGATGGTTTGAAACCCCTCCCTTTACTGAAAAGGGGGGCTCCCATACAAATGAAACACAAATTTCTACACAACTCGAGAACTAATCAAGCATAAGAAACCAAATTTAGCATGTGTGAGTTTTTGAAGGCAAAAAAGGTTTTTATGGTAGCTTGAGAACCCTCCCCGTCATAAAAGGGGGCGCTCACATACAAATAAAACACAATATTCTGCTTAACTCGGGAACTAATCAAGCAAACGGAACGAAATTTAGCATGTGGTGGTTTTTTAAGACAAAAAATGTTCCTTCCCATCCTAAAGGGGGAGGGGGGAGGGAGATCTCTGATGCAAATGAAATACACTATTCTGAATGACTCGAGAACTAATCAAACAAATGGTACCAAATTTAGTATGTGGTAGTTTTTGAAGACAAAACATTATTCTATGTTGTTTTGAGACCCCTCCCCTTTCTGAAAGGGGGGGGGAACCTATTCAAATGAAACGCAAATCCTTGTATAACTCGAGAACTAATTAGAGAAATGGAACCAAATTCCGCATGTGGAAGTTTTTGAAGGAGGGAAATGTTTCTATGGTGATTTGAGACTCTTCCGTCATATGAGGAGGAAGGGGGGAGGGGGTGCTCTCAAAAAAATGGAACCCACATTTCTGCATAACTCGAGAAATAATCAAGCAAATGGAACCAAATTTGGAATGGCCAAGTTTGTTAAGGCATGAAATGTTTTTATGGTGGTTCAAAGCCCCTCCTCTCTCTTAAAAGGGGGCCTCTCATACAAATGAAACAAATTTCAACCAAACATGAGAACTATACCTACTGCTTTGCAAATTTGTAATTTAAGACCTCTCCTCACTCTGAAAAGGGGGGCTACCATACATACGAAACACAAATGTAAACCAAACATGATGGATGGCATATGGAGGTTTTTGATGGAGAGAATTGTTTTTATGGTCATTGAGACTCTTCCGCCTTCTGAAGGGGAGGGGGGGAACTCTCATACAAATGAAACACAAATTTCTGCATAACTCGAGAGCTAATAAATCAAATGGAATCAAATTTCGCATGTGGAATGTCTAATTTATTACTTTTTGTGAGATTGTTCCTTCTTTCAGACATGTACAGTTCTTTGGAGTGTCACTGATCAAACAAATGTAATTCTCATGATTTCATGCATTCCAATTTGAGACATTTTGAACCGACTGGTGAATTATGTGAGAAACTAATATATGATAATTTTGAGCTGTAATAAAATTGAATTTTTCTTATCTCACTTTCGAGACGTTGCACTATGGTACGAATGGACAAATTTCGCGACAAAAATCGATAACTCGAAAACCATTAACATCAGACAGATGGTGTCGGTTTTGTTGAATTATGTGTATTTTTTTCTGCTCTTATTTTGGTGTCCGAAATTTAACGTTGACAGGCTTTTTTCATTAGGCATTTTTCTCTGTGAGCAACATTAAGTCGAGAATCAAGCTATATTGTTTTCTGAAAAATATCTTATACCCTAAATTGTTAGTTTGGAGCTCCGATTTCCCACGGTTTTCTCGGGGAAAGTAACCTCAGCCGTCCTTTCACACGAACATTTCATTCGTACATCCCATTTACACTCACTTTCACACAAACAGACATCCAAATGGGAAGGAAAAGTCTTAACATACGCTGAAATCTAAGTTACATGTGTTAAGCGATTACCCGAGCTGATTCTAAGTCTTTATAATAAACTAGCTGTCCCGGCAGACGTTGTCCTGCCTATAATTAAATACCTTTTGGGAATATTTGAGAACGAGAAATGCTTTTATCTCCATAAATAAGCGTCTAATCGCCTAAACAGGGGTTTTCAAATCGTCGATATTTGGTACCCCGGTGTTAGTTGGAATATTTCTTATCAGAACCTACATTATCCATCAGGAAAATTGGAAAATTAGGAATAAGCTCGAGTCACAATCTTATGGGTTCCAGATGCCATTCGAGCAAGAGCATTCTTGAACATTTGAATCAATCCATTGTGCTCACCAAGCATCGCTTACAATTGTTGTACAATCGCTTCGTGGTGGAATAATGTTGCTGAGTCCATGAAATAAATCTGTAGAAATGTATGATCTGCGTCTGTCGGTAACAACAATGAACCCGCTTTATATTGAAATTGAACTTGAATCTGTAACGTAGACAAATAACGTAGACCCGTCTGTAACGTGTGGTTTCACAATTTCACGATTAACTTATGTTTAAGCTCTGTAAGGATTGACCCAAGAAAACTTTTAAATATTATTATATACGTTGCGTCAAACGAAGTCATTTAAAAACAACCATAATAACTCTGGGTGTTCTGCAGAAAATGTTTACAACTATTTACTTCCTGCTCCAGAAACCAAAGGACGAAAAGGCTCAGGTGGTTCACTTGGAAACTTCAATGCATTACAATGAGAATAAACTACACTCATTGATCTAATGGTGACTGGTATATTCGCATTGTAATCAACCAATGGTTTGTATTGAAATGCAGCATGTTGTCAATTAAATGATCTTCACTCCAATTTTAGACGAACAATAGAACAGGGACCGTCAACATTTTTAAACAAACACTTCTGAACCTTTTTATCTCGCAAGCCACGCAAACCTATAGCATCATTGTGTAGGGAAAAACTTTCTTCTACATGATTATAGTACTGGTTTGCGTGAGTTGCCCATGGTTTGCGAGGAAAACAGCTCAGACGTGTCTGTTTACAAATGTTGATAGGCCCCATTCTATTGTTAATCGAGAATTTACATCTCACTTCGAGGTGTCACCAATACAAACGCTCAAGTTTATACGGGCATCTACACTGAGTGCGATTTAAAAAAAAACCTCTGCAAAACCGCGACAAAATCTGCACACCCCTAAATACTCCTACATCTCTGAAGACATCCGAAGACTCCTACATCTCTGGAAATACTTCATCAACGCGTGAAATATTTCGCAAACTGATGAACGTATGTCTGTTCATTGTGTAAAATCAATTTCTGATGATTCTACCAGCCTTAAGATCGAAGATGGCGTCGAAAGAAGAGGAAGTGCGAAAAGCTAATTGTGTGCGGGCGCAATGAAAATCTGTCAGTAAGAAAACATGAAAAAAAAAACTTGGTTTTCCTGCAAGCACTGTCCATAACTGTCCAGGAAGACTGAAAGTGCAACAAAAACGGATCTCAGGTGTGGTAAAGTAATCCTGAAACGATAAAAATGTAATAAATCTTAATTCTTAATAACCCACCAGATTTAGTTTTGAGCTGATCGGTCACATTGAAAAACTGATATATTAAAATATTCTCGAGGGAAATTGCTTTTGTCTAAATAAGAATGGATCCACTAATTAGTTTGACATATCCAACTGGGGTTCTAAGTCAGCAATAATATGCAAGGTATAGTATGTTTGGAGAAGGGGCGAGTTAAACCGGGTGAGTAAGGTTTGAGAACCGACAAAATATGCTAGCATGTGTGAATGTGCTGAAGAATCTCTTCATTTTATGATTCATATTAATATGTGTGGAATGTGTGTGAAGCGAATATATGTGTTTAAGGGTATGAGTGAAAGATTGATGAGACGAGTAGAATCGTGTCGGATGGAGGGGTGGAAGCTGGAAATAAAACCAAGGTTCGCGATTCACTTGACTAACTTTGAAGTGAATAGACGCACGTTAAAAAAAACAAAACTGTAAGATGGTAGATCTACAGGCTACACGGAAAATCACGACAATGACGCAGCAACAGCTCCCGGATTGTAAGCATAAAAACAATACATTAATTGTTATGTTATATATTCTCCGTGAGAGGAGTAACGATTATGATGTAGAAGGAGAGGTTCGCTCATCACCATGAGGCACCAAGAATGAACAACAATGTTTTTGGCTAGAATGAAAGATATGAAGAGAAAGTTTTGATAGTTCCGTCAGTGTGCGGCAGGCTTGGAAATGTAACAGATGTTTTTGGAAATTGAGCGAAAGTTGAGCGAAAAGGGCATCGACCTACCCCGCAGTGGGATGTTAGGCAAAAATGTCGTTGGTTCGAGTACCACTGTACACATGCCCTTTTCGCTCAATTTCCTAAAACATTTATTACATTTCCAAGCCTGCCGCACACTGACGGAACTATCAAAACTTTCTCTTCATATCTTTCATTCTAGCCAAAAATATTGTTGTTCACTCTTGGTGCCTCATGGTGATGAGCGAACATCTCCTTCTACATCATAAAAACAATAACATCAAAATTGTAAACGTTGGAAAAAAGGAGTGAAGTGATACGGAAAAAAATATTGCCAGTTTTTTCATGTGCAATAGGACATTTGAAGATGATCTTTAGCTTGCAATAGATTAATTGTAGAACTTTCGTATTTTATGGATTTCTTAAGCTTGCGACAGGTCAAGCAAGTTTTGCTTCATGTGAAATCTACGAGCACAAACGATACTTTAGTCTCATACTCAGCCTGATTTAAAACAAAATTTAGACTAGCTTGCGACAGGTCAGACTATTGCATAAAAAATACGAATGTTTGCGTCAAGTAAAGCAGCTGTTTATGATGCCTAATAGCTTATGTTTACTTACAAAAGTTTGATTTTAAATGCGATTGATAAATGAATTATATCAGTAATGAATAATTTTTCGATTATGAAACAGTAACTTTATCCATTGAGCTTTTTGGTGCGAAACATAATTTGTTTTCCATCCAAAAAGGACAAACATGTTGAAAAAAAGTCCTAAATTCTAGGACAAACATGTTAAAAAAATCTAAAAACCAGACAAAGCTGACATTGTGAAAGGAGTACGAACTAGAGAAAGCGGAGAATGTAAAAATAGCCGAACAACTGGACAAGCTACAAAATGAGATCGAAGCGATGAAATCAACAAGAGTCAATCAAACATCGAGACCGGTATCTGGAGAAAAAATTGAAAAGAACAGTATGGATTTTGGAACCGAACCATGCGCTTCGAGTACTGCTCATGCAAAATTGATAGGAGTCATGGAAGAGTCACGTTTTGTATCTTCAATAAACCAGCTATCAATTTCATCAATCGCAATCGCAGAATGTTAACCAGCAGAGGGAGGTGATGAGCTACACCGTCGTACTTTTGAAATATGGAGGGACTTACTAATTGATAGTATGGCTATAGGAGGGATCCCCTAGTAGCACGCTTGTTGCAATTAGGTTGAGAAAACAAAAATATGACTTGTTAAGTCATAATCAAGTTACTACAACTAATTATGATCGAAGTGTGCTACTTGGGTCGATGATGAGTTGACCAAGTTTACTATTTTTAAAGTAAAGGCTGGTCCCCGATTGCTTACTGTTTTCAAGTACACAAAGTCTGATTCAGAAGGCCTCGACATAAATACAAGTCCTTTTTCTAATGCGCTGTACCGACTACAATTGTACTTTGGATCCGGATCTGATGTAATGTTCCAAAGACGTTGCGTTGATGGAACAGAAAAAAGACGAATCCGATATGGCTTAGGAATTTGAGGAGGTCATTAAAACAATTGCAGAACATGCAAAATGCAGAGAGGTGAGAGTGGCTGCTTTAAAAATAATAAGTCGTAACGGTACATTCACGGAACTAATACACAAGGTCCGTGAAATTCAGGCAATTCGAATGAATGAGAAGTTAATTGCTGTTAAACATGGAAAAAAGGAACAAACACCGAAACTGGCAATGGTAGCTGCTGTTAGAGCTGGACATTCAAGGAAATGGACACCACAAAGTATTTTTGCACAAAGATCCGATGACCGATATCTTCCATACCCACGAAATAATCCACGTTACAACCAGCGATTTGGACCGCAAACAGGATTGCGAACAAGTAATGCACATAGAAGAAACATCGATTACCGAAGCGATACTCACCGATCTGATAGGTGTTGGAGATGTTTCAGTTTTTTTCATTTGCCTTCGGAGTGCACGGTAGCAAACCTCGTCTGTCGTAGATGCGGTCAGTTGGGCCATATCCAGAGGACATGTCGTATAAAGACTCCAGAGAATCGTGTCGGATGGAGGGCTCGAAGCTGGAAATAAAACCGAGGTTCGGGATTCACTCGACTAACTTTGAAGCGAATAGACGCACGTTAAAAAAACAAAACTGCAAGATGGCGGATCTACAGGCTCCACGGAAAAGAAAAATAAAAAGTCACTACATCAAAAACCACCATAAAGACGCAAAGGTGAAGCAAATATTGCAGAAGAGGCCAGATCTTTCGGTACGTACTATGGCTAGAAAAATAAAAATGTCCCCAACCTTCGTGCATACTTCCAAGCACCGGCAAGGTATGGAGTCATTCAAGGTAAAGACTGCGCCGAACCGTAATGATAAACAGAATGTGACGGCTAAAACCCGGGCTCGCAAGTTGTATCGCGAATATTTGACGAAGTTTTCCTGCGTGATAATGGACGATGAAACTTATGTGCTGGAAGACTTGAAGCAGCTTCCCGGAATATCTTATTTTACTGCCATGCAATGAAACGGCGTAGAGGAGCATTTCAGGACGAGGAGAAAGGCCAAGTCTCCCAAAAAATATTTGGTATGGCAGGCAATACGCAGCTGCGGTCGAGCAAGCCAAAGTATCATCACTACCGGAACGGTAAACAAGGAAATATATCGCAAAGAATGTCTAAGAAGCAATTGTTACCATTCCTACGTAGCCATGACGCTCCCTCGCTATTTTGGCCTAATTTGGCATCTTGTCACTACGACAGAGATGTTTTGGAATGGTATTAAGTCAATGAAGTCCATGTTGTGCTGAAAGAGGTGAATCCACCTAACTGCCCGGAGTTGCGACCTATCAAGCGATATTGGGCTCTCGTGAAGAGGGAACTCTGTCAATATAAACTACAAGCTACAACTATAGAAAAAATCGAAAATCTTGGACAAAAGCAGCTGAATCGGTTACAGAGAAGTCTGCACAGACCCTAATGGCTGGAGTTAACTCAAATGTTCGTAGTATCTTCATGCAGCCTAGTTAAGTAACTGTTATTAGTTCTAAGATGACTTATAATGCTTCTTTTATTAAATGAACTAAAAGTGCATCTTTGATTGATCTAACTTCAAAATTTAATCTGTCCAGATTTTGTCGCGAACAAGCCTTAATTATTCACTTGAGTTTGAAAGCATTCGATGGCACATTCAAAAATATATTTGTTCCCGCTCAACTAAATGTATCCTTTCACATACAGCCCACATTTTCTCCCAATAAAACGACTCAAAGAGCAAAAGGATTTTCCCAACAATCGGCTAGCGTAATTTACTTAATCCTAGATATGATCGATTTCATGCTTATGCGAACGATTCAAGCTTTTCAATGGACCTACGAAAAAAAACTGCTCAATGAATTCCAAACTCCTTAATAGGAAGCCGAAACTCATTTCCCCAACAGTTTATAATCTTTCACTTCCCTTCAACTGGGCCAACGATCATAATTTATCATTTCAGTTGAGCCGAGGTTGCCGTTGCTTTGCCGATCCAATACATTTGGATTGAATTTCATTTTTTTCCGCATTGCTTCCAGCGTTGGCAGAGCCCGAGATTGAAATTGATTGTATCGATTTAATGTAGAGAATTTAGACAAGAAGGATCGCCACTCGCTTAGTTTTGGCAGGGCATGCCAGAAATGCGAACTGTCATCAGAGCGCAACTAGGAAGCATGACTTATATCAGATGGTTTGATGGGGTGTAAATTAATGAATCGACTCGATGAGTGATGTTTTGTAAATTAGTTCAGTTTCAAGGCAAAGAATATCAGGGAACAGTACCGGGATCTGTTTCGGAATCGAGAAGTAGCCATAATTGAGGGTGCCGCCCGACGCATAACGGATCGGCAGATTAAAAGCATTAATTTTTCAATCATCAACATTATGGCTTCTTGGCCGGGTTCCAATATCCATATCCTTCAAGCCAGCCAGCGACTGACTTCCAGACATTTGACGAACCTAGTAATTTACATAATTGATTACTGTATACGTGTGTACACTTCGAGCTGTCTCTCTAGGAGCAGTCCCTCACACGGAAAAGAATGCACAAAGCAATATACATATTGCTCCGAAGATCCTATCAGCGAAAATAAGCCAAACACGGCCGAGCATTGGCAAAAGTGAACGAAAACCGCCCTGGGTCATCAATACAGGTCCGAAGCTTACGTGCAGATTCCTTCCCCCCGATGCAACCGGCGATGCATTAAGTTCGGAATCTTGCAACTTTCATAACCGAAGCCCACGACGACGTTGGCCGAGAAGCGAAAAAAATAAATATATCAAATGGGTCTCTCGAGAACGTGAATATGCAAATCAGAGCACTTGAGTCGATTTTCTTCCTTTTCCGCCAACTCAGCTGCCACATTTCTGATAAAGATCAAATAATTCACCACCGGAGCGAAAATGCATTTCCAGCCCTTCGACCGATCATCAATCCATCGATCCATCCGTCTTTCAATATTTTAGAACATTTTTGCATATATTTTAAGGTTCTCCCTCCGTCTCCTGGCTTTCGTAACTCCGGGGTTGATTCATCCGTTGCATCATCATCGATTTTGTTGCTCAATTTTTCATAAAAACATCACTCTTTTCACCATCAGCTTGCCACTCTTGTGGCTTGTGTCGATCGGATTTTTTTCTTCTACCTACATCATATTGCAGTTTTTTTTCTTTGGTTGGCATTTTTTCGCTTTGTACATTTAGGACCTTAAGCCAGCGGAGCGACGCTACGGTCAGTCAAGCTGGTTGGTTGGCCTTTCATTTTCGCTTGAGAGCTCTCTCGTGCACAGTGAGGTCGGGAGGATGGCATGATGATGACTGGCCCGTCGTCCCTGTCTTTGGGACCATATTGAGCTTGGTTCGACACATGGGAATCAAAATTCAAACCCTGCCCCTGAGGGTGAAACGCAACCAACCTCCACCGCCCGACTGGTGCCAGCAACCACCCCACTTGAAAGTGCATCATGCAAACCATGCATGCGTCGTCCAGTGGATGGAGAAGGGTTTTGTGATGCTGCTGAAGCTGGTTGGAGAGGGATATTTTATACATTTTTTTTTAGTTTGAAACATTTTCAACAGCATTATTGGCGATGAGTTCAAATGCGTGCAAGGTGAATTGGCACTTGTTTCGTGGTGTTGTGTATCAGAGGAGGAATCAAGAAATTAATGTTTGAAGCGATCAACGAGTATTCGATGCATCGTTTGGTTTTAAATTTTGTGTAAGGTGTAAACAGTAAGGGGAATCTGGTATAAAATCATAAATCATTGGATCGAAAATAATGTTATACTATCATGTGTGAAAGCTTATCAAATGTTTCGTTTTTTGTCCAAGCAATCACATGAGCGATTGTAACTTTTGTACGATGAAACCCCGTGGATTCTGCAAAGCGTTGAAGCACAAAACTGAATACTCACCAAGACCAACATTGCACTCCGAGATAATGCCAGTTCCAATATTTTCAAAGATTCAGGATGATCCCGTTTTTTTCGGGGTTTATAACCCAGGAAGAGCTGGCCAATTTGGTTTGAGATTCGGAGCTACCCAAGGCAAAAGCCCAGCTACTAGCTTCTAGGCTAAAGCATTAGCATGTCTTGAAAAAAATGTTAAGGTAGGGTAACGGGATGTAATGTTAGCCTAGCTCCTTGATTCGGCCTATGTACCAAATGTGTCATTATTTTTGCGATAATCAACAAAATCGTGTTGCTATCAGGATGACCGATCTATTTCAAAGCAATTGCGAAATTATTAATCAATTTATAATTGTTCACTTTCGCGTAATTTTTTATTTCCTTCACTTTTCAGATACCATAACTTTACTGGTTAAGCTGAACAGATTATCTACACACTCTTCGAATGATCTAAATTTGCCGAAATTGAACTTTTAAACCGAATAATGCAGCCAAGATGTACAGAGAATAGTCACTCGTTATAAACTAACAGGTCACATAGGTAAAATAACAATGATTTATCATGAAAACCATAGACCCAATGTTAGGGACATATTTTGTTTCTAGGTTCCCAATTATGGTCTGTTTAATGGAAAGCGTAATAAAAATGTTGTTATTGGTAACATTTACAATGCTAATGTCTGAGTTTTGGTTGAATATTTTTCATATGGCTTATCTTAACACAAACTAAAGGAACAAAATCGGTGTAGAGTGAATTATAATGTTTTGATTGCCGAATTACCGCTTAATCATATTTTAAAATCACTTAAGTGTTTTTTAGCAGTTAAAGTATAGTTTGATTTATAAAATTGTTTGTTGGGTAGAGCGAATACAGCTCACAAAAAAATCGTACATAGCCAAAATTTAATAACAAATCTTTCGAATGGGACGAACTTGCATCCATGATTAGACCCAATTTGATGACTATAGACCGACATTACATCCACATCCCTCAAAAGCTTCTGACTTTCTAAAATAAGTTCTGTAACTTTTCCTGATACATACTACCAGATGGTTTATTAAACATTTATTAGCAAGTGTATAGTTGGTTAAATTTTGCTTCGAGCTCATATATTTTATGAGTTATGATAAAAAATGTAATCGATTGTTGCATACTAGGCTGAGTCAAGGGACACATACCCTATCATATTTTCGGAACAGACACTCAGATAACATTAAATATTGTTCGATGGAGGGGAATCTTGTCTTTTGCAATAATATCGATGGCCTAATAGAAGAGTTACAGTAAGAGTATCACGCAACTGACTGGAAGCTCTTCATCG
Source organism: Aedes japonicus (assembly GCA_034211315.2). Lineage (NCBI taxonomy): Eukaryota > Metazoa > Arthropoda > Insecta > Diptera > Culicidae > Aedes > Aedes japonicus. The sequence goes on along the minus strand of JASCZW010006346.1, from coordinate 39,585 downwards.
ACGCTTCAAGTAAAAGCTTAAAGGCAGTGTTACTACACAATGGTTACAAGTATTCTTCAATGGTAGTTTCATTTGTAGTTTTTTCTACATGAAGGAAACTTATGAGACCATTAAAAAAATCAAATACTCAGAACATCAGTAGTATCTCTGAGATAGTGGCATTGCTAACTGGACTGCATCAAGTATTGGTGTTTTTTGCAAATAGGACAGCCATGGGAGCGAGGGAAAAGCAAAACGTACCAAATCTGCCTCGAGTCAACAGGGACAAAATTTAGCTTCCTATATAAGGTGAACCATTTTGTTTTACTAAGAAAAAAAAAGTTTCCGATATTGAGCGAGACCAAAGTGAAGGAAGGAGAATTTGTTGGACCTCAAATTAGGAAACTTCTCAAAGACGACAGTTTTCAGCAAAATGCTAACGCAGCTAGGGGATATTCAAAAACCACGTAGATTTTTCAGGTGGAGGGGGGAGGCTGACCAAACTCTAAGCTCCATACATAATTTAAAAAGAATTATGGAAATTTTTTTAACGAGGGAGTGGGGGGGGGGGGTCTGAGATTTTCAAAAATGAGTCCACGTGGTTTTTTCACAGGCTCTTATGAGCATAGAGTACATTTCACACTGTTTGTGTTCACTTCCTAAAAAAGGAAAAATCTCCGGATTATGTATGCTTCATTCTCGTGCTGGTTGGTTTGTATGCTACACAGTGGTTTTATATGTCACTAAATTCCACTTCTGGCATTCTCATCTGGATTTCTTCCCTTCTTGTCTTTGAAAGTCAATATGGAACCATGGGGTGACGCCTCAAGGGTGATAATGGCGAAACCAATGGAGCAGTGGGGCCAACCAAGCAATCCCCAGAGAAAAGTGATTCCGTGGGCGGAGGTGGGGGGGGGGGGGGTTGTTGGTCTTTTAGTGGGTTGCACTCTCAACTCCACTCTCTTAGATCCTTAAGAGTCTAGTTGCAGGTTTCCTTAAAAGAACTTACCATCCATTTATGTTCACGTAGATGAGCCAGCAGTTCCACGGATGTCCTGGTCTACAATTACAGTAATATCTTTCACCTCAATTCATCTGTTGCTAAATCATATCCTACGTCGTGTGAGGTCTGGCAGGTATACGTGAACACAGCGTTGCCAGAAGATATTCGCTTTATTACGCCACGAATGCCTCAACGTCACCACGCTGTCGTCAAGCTTAAAGCCCGCTGGGTGAACTCAGAATAACGTAATTCTGTGTAAGCACAGGAGGCTCTGGGTCGTCTGCCGGCATCTAAGTTAACGGTCGTGAGTTGGTCAATCAACAAAATACGGAGAACCTCGTCGCTGACGAGACATCGTGGTTGGATTTGTTGCAGGTTGCGCTTCACAATTTGGCTGCGCCTTTCTCAGAACTCACTCTTCTGGGAGACGCTGGTGGATGGAAACACTATTCGGAGTTATGATTGTAAATGGGCGGAACAATCTTTTTCTCATCCAAGTTTTCCAGGCCTTCTTGATTGCATACATGAAATTCGTCTCACAGTTGCTAAATATTTGGTTTGGGATGCCACATCGTACCTTGAAGTTCCTTGTCGCTATAATACACGCGTCTGCACTGAGTGATTACCGTGGCCTTGCTCCGTCTGTTTTTTCAAGTACCGGAACTCAAAGCTACCGTTCGGATTGTTTTTTGTGGTTTTCATTTTGCTGGTTTCCATGATTTCGCTTTCATGGAAAGCCCCGATCTGCGAATATCAACGATGGTCGGATCGAATCCAGCACAGCACGACATGAGAATCAGACCAGAAGTATCTATTGTCAACTGAAGTCACGGTCCAGTAATGTTTACTCTGACTGAGGTTTGCACTGACAATAAATTCGTATATTCGGTTAGAGCGCTTAGAAATTATGAATTTTACACGAGACGTTATTCATGTTTGTAAAAAGTCGGGGAACGTAAACAAAGAATTCGTGTGAAATTGTGTCTCCTGAAACTGACACATACGCAATTCGACAAAAGATGTGTTTGATTGAATTTATTTGCTCATCTCTTTCAACTCATTCTAATGTGCTAAGGGACGTTGGCATGTGTTGGTCTCAGAGGACAAAAATTTACATGATATTTTGGCAGTGTGTAGGTTCAAAAACAGAAACGGTATAAGCCAATGACGTATGGTTCACGAACGGCAAAAATTTCGAATGTTAACTATCATCAGTATTGCAGTCACAACAGCTATGTTACTAAACTACCAGGGTAATATTATGTATCCTGGTTCATGTAATGTATGGGGTAAGTTTTTACGCTCAGAATATGTTTCGTTTATGTCTGACAAGCTTTAAGCTGAGTTATTAGCATTTGTATAAAAAAGCTGCTATTGTGTGAATTTTATAAATGGAGCATCACGAAACTTCCAAATTCACATAATAAATTTGTTTAAAATTCAACGTCACTCCATACATTGTCAATAATGTTGTATGCAAAGGCTCGTCTTTGATAAAACTATTTCATGCAAGTTGTTGCTTCGTGAAGAATGAAATACAAATTTACATGCTCCGATACTTACATTACAATGAAATTGAAAGACACAATTTGAAAACAAGCGGAAAGCGCAATTTGAACGGTAGTATGCAATCGAGCACACATGCTTTTACCAAGCTACCACTGCTGCAGGGTACGCAAGGGAGATTTCCCCTTTACTGTTAAAATAATGTGCGACCAATCGTGCTCATATACTACTTATTGCTTGATCTGGATCTAGCTATTTGTTTGAGAACCATGTGAAACGTTTTGGATAGGGAGCATGGGACTGCCTCTTTTCTATTGTGAACGATGGCGGGCTCTCCGACCCCATCTATTAGGTTTATTCTGTCAATGGAGGGCTGGATTTCAGTGCTGTGAGTCTGAACTTGCTTTTGGAAGGAGATTCTCTTTCCTATATTCGCGGGTTTCACGTAAGTGTCTCTGTTTACGGGCCCGCCCAAACGTTGTTGGTCCTTCATACAGGAGCTCGATGATCACAAACAACAACTGACTGACTGGCTGACTGACTGACTGACTGACTGACTGACTGACTGACTGACTAACTGACTGACTTTTTTTGCAAGTTTCGGGAAATTCTTATGGACTGACATGACACAGAGGCCTGCACTTGCTTATCGTGCACTGTGTCAGAGTGTGGTCAGGGTCGACCTTTGAAAAGAGGCCGACTTCTGATCACACTACAACCCGTTTCCTTATTACACAATTGGAACACCCTCACGGGAATGCCCTATGGTATTACATCGTGGATGGTTTTTGCCAATTGGCTACAATAGATCCATTTAGCTTCTACTCCTTGCCACAACAATTTTCGCCTTACTTGAATGAGCCATTCAGCTCCTACCCTCAACGTCGTCGAACTGAGTAGTCCCCGGAGGATTACCCGCCTGTGGATACCGAAAGCGAACGACGGTGAGCGATTTATAAATACGTATAAATCGGCTCGGGTACTCCCGACTGCGAAATTACCATACAACATCACCCACTACTCCACCCACTAATGACAAGCATCTCGCTTCGCATTGGTCCAAATCGTGAGCATTACGTGCTCCGGTGTTTCTTGGACATCTGCGCACTCCATACAAAAGGGCGACGCTGCGTGGCCATGGCCAGACAGAAACTGCGTAAGATAGAAATTTACCTCTCCGTGCTTCCTTTTTATCCAGATCGATAAATCCGGTATGTGCAGGTGTTCCATTGACCGTTCACCCCCGTGTCCCATTCTCTTTGCCATTTAGTCATCGACTCTACTCTCACCAGCTACCGAGCTCCTCTGATGTTTCTCCGCTGATAACACTCATTGTCCCAGCGAGAATGATGACAGTCGGGATCATTCCGGAAATGACGCATACTGCCTCCGATGAAATAATTCGGTACGCACTTCCGACTCGCATGGCCATGAGCCTGAACATACTGCTCAACTTTGCCCGATGGACCTCTATATCTTAGTATCGATGATGATACACTAGCCAGAAGACGCCACTTGCTACTACTAGGTCCATAGCATGATTTTGGCTACCGCCTTGATGGCCATCGCCGGCTTCCTACAGGTATAATCTACGTGGCTGTTGAAATTTAGCCGATCGTCGATCATCACACCCAAATAGTTTAGTACTTGCTTCGAAGCTATGACATGCCCTCCGATGAAGATTTCTGCTCGCTGTACCGCCTTGCAGTTGCTAACCATTAGCACCTCCGTTTTGTGGTGGGCTATCAGCAACTTCGTCCCCTGCATCCAGTTTTTAATTATGCCAATTGCTTCGGTCGCCAGCATTTCCGCTTCTTCCAGTGTTTCGCTTTCCGCTGATAATACGATGTCATCTGCAAAGCCAACAATCACTACACCCTTTGGGATGTTACAGCGTCAGCACACCGTTGTACATCCCGTTCCAAAGTGTTGGGCCAAGAATGGAACCTTGCGGAACTCCTTCCGTGATGTTCACCGATTCCGACCCACGGTGGTCTCGTGGATCAGCACCCGGTTCTGAAAGTAACTCTTCAGAATTCTGTACAGGTAATCAGGAGCCCTTGTTCTATGCAGCGACTCGGCAATAGCCTCCCAGCTGGCGCTAATGAAGGCATTCTTAACGTCGATCGTTACAACAGCGCAATATTGATCCCCTCTCCGCTTCTGTTTTGAAGCATTTACGGCTTTATCGACGATTTTTCGAATAGAATTTACATTGTTTCCGTAAACCGACTTGCATCTTCAATAGGCCCTGTTCGCTTTCAGTAAATTTCATCAGCCTGTTGAGGTTGATCCTCCCAGTAGTATCCCGAACGTATCCAACAGGTATATTGGCCTATACGATGCCGAAACCCCAGGAAGCTCTTGGCTTTTCTGAGCATGTCCGGATTTCATCCAGTTCGAGTGCCTTTTTTACCTTTAACTTTCTCGCGACTACCACAAGCCCTTTGTTTAAGACTTGCATGTTTTCAGCGTGACTTCTTTCTTCTTCGCCGTACGTTTTACGTGGCCGCTTCGTTGGAATGTGCGTCGGGAAAAGCCCATCTACGATAACCTTCAGTTTTGTTTTACATACATCTGCAGCCTCACCCTTTGGTCTTCGCCATGACAATACGGCAACAGTCACCCTAGGGGTTAGCATAAGCGGCTCCCCGTACGCCTTCTTAAACCGGATTTGTCAATGGTGCATCTCCAAGATCGCAGTGCCCATTCAGCGCCTTCATCAGCTCGTCTTTTGTCGTGATCTTGTCAATATCCTTGCACTTGATCACAGTCTCCTGTAGCTATCATCTACTCACCAAGAGACTTTTCAACGATCATCTCGAAGGCTGTGCTCTTGATGGCAGAATGCCTCTTCAGCTCGAAGAGCATGTCAGCTTTCTGGATGCGCATGGTTTTCACCTTCTTCTCCTCTAGTTCCTTCAACTCCTGATGAGCTTTCACGTTTATTGTGAACACTATTGCACCTCCATTCCCGTTGTCTAGCTTTTGTTGTTTAATTTGGTTTGGTTTTTTTTCTCTTTTATCTTTTTTTTTTGTTTTTTTTCCTCCATTGTCCTGACTGACTGACGTATATAAAAGCCGATTTTAAGCAAATTTCGGGGTTGGAGTTTTTCACCGACAAGTGCAAGTTCTATGTGGACGAAACATTTAAGAAGAAGAAAATGTCGAAGTTCGCCTCCAAATATCTCATTTGGCAGGCCATCTGCTCTTGCGCGGACTGAGGAAGTGAGCCTTTCGTGACAAAGGGCACAGTAAATGGTTAGATCTACAAATCTGGGTGCCTCGAGAAGCGCCTTTTTGCCGTTCTTGCAGCAGCACGATATCGAAGCTCCGCTATTTTGTTCCAGATTTGGCATCATGCCACTATTCTAAAAGTGTCCTGGAAGTAGCGTAGGAGGGCCAAATCTGTCATTTGTTCCAAGGGACGCCGAATCCGCCAAACTGTCCGGAGCTGCGCCCGGTGGAGCAGTACTGGGCAATGATGAAGCGGGAACTTCGGAAGAGCAAGAAGACGAGAAGGACATGTTAAGAAAATGAAAAAAAAACCTGAGAAACTGGTACCGGATGACACTGTAAAGACTTTGATGGAGGGCATCAAGCAAAAATGCGTTCAATTTTACACTCAAGGCTCCATCGATTAGCTTTTCTTTTGATTTTTGAAGTAAATATATGTATAAAACTACCCTAAGATTTTGGTTTGATTCATAACATTATAAAAAAATTGGCATGACATTTTCGGTGTCGCAATAATTTCGTGTTCGCCCTTTATACCCAACGATGGTGCTAGCTGTGTTAAACTTTTTGCTTCGTTAGCCAATGACATTAGATTTTCACACAGCCTTCTTTTTTTCCACCATGCATCACGCTCACATGATTCTACTCAATTTGATTTAAATATTATGCAATGCACACTATATTTACCTCACTTTTATCCTCACCTACTCTCATATAATCAAATATAGTTAAGTTTCAGTTTTATTTCCAAATGATTAAGTACACAACCGAACGGTTTTGATTTGAACATTGCAATAATGAGTATCAGTATTGATCAATATTGATATCAAATTCATTTTTGTATAAATCTTTGTGTTAACACTCACTATACAGTGCGGCAGAAAATAATGCGAAAATTTGTTCTATATCTTTCAAATCCCAATTTCAACTAATTCAAGCAATAATATCAACCTTTTAAACAAATTTTTTCAATGTGTCTTTTTATTAATAACATCTTCGAGCCGACGCCGGAAGCCAAAGCATGCCATGTGCGTGTTATGGTTGACATCAGGGTTTTCACACTAGGGTGTAATGTTTTGCAGGCTCGTGCTTCAACATATGCCTAAATCGAATAATCCAACGGATTAAGATCTGGACTGCTAGGGGGCCACAAATCCGTCGGCCAAAACTTCATGTTATCGTTCAACCATTGTTGGGTTCGATTGGACGTGTGACACGGCGCTCCATCCTGCTGTAGGACAACGTTTTGGTTCTCGGAGAAGTTGACCTTCACCCAGGGAAGCACTTGGTCCTTTACAATACCGATATACACTTCGGTATTGATTTTAACTCCAGCATCAATGAAAACAGGCGGCATTTTAAAACCGTTGGACGCCACCAAGTCAAACATCATGACACCAGCTGGATGTTTGGTTTGAAATTTGAATTTCACTTTTTCCGGAACGTTCTCTATTTTCTGCGGTGAAATGAACCGGTCCGTGCGGCTGTAGGCCACAACATCGATGCTGAAAAGCTTTTCGTCGGAGAACAGGATTATAATTTTTTCCTTCTTCAACAAGGAAAGCAATTTCTTGGAACGAGTCACTCGTATTTCCTTGATCCAGTCCGTAATCAAGTGGCGCTTCACTCTGGCTCTGGAAGATGCATGCAGATCATCTTTGATGAATCTCCAATTTGATCACGTTCAGCGTGCGTGCAAAGCGCGGACGTCCGCTTCTCGGCTACCGCTGCTTAGGACCATCCTGCAGGGACTTTTTTATGCGGTAAACTGTTGCCAAATGGCACCTTACCACCTTGGCAATCTCTTTCGGCATCTTCTGGGCGAGCAACAAACTGGTGATCACTTGTTTCTCGAACATTTTGACGAATTTTCAATAAATCAAATAGAGTGTTTGGATGCAGCACGTTAAAGTAAACATAAAAAAATACACTTTCGACAGAAATTAGTCACTAGCTATACGAGTTAATCCAATATTCAAGTTTGAACATTTTCGCGTTATTTTTTGCCGCCCCCTGTAGACTTCTTCCTAGAGAACATCGGAGTCGATTTTATCACTGACTGCCTGACTGATTGACTGACTGATACGACGTTAACTTGGCTAGGATCTGCCCCGCTGATGACAAGCATCTCTTTTCACAATGAACCGAATCGTGGCCAGTCAAAGACAACGTGCTGCGGTGTTTCTTGGGTGTCAGCGTACTCCGTGCAGATACGTACAGCCATCGTAGAAAGGCGTTATCAAGGCGTTCAGCACTTATGCCCCCCTTCATTTTAAGACGTTTTAGCATACTCTCCACTAGTATTTGGTGGTTCTTTGGATCAAGGCCGCCACAGGCTCTCTCAATTCTCGATGGGGTTCAAATTCGAGTTTTGCGGAGCCAATTTCATGGGCATGATCCGTCATTACCGAAAGAAAGACGACTTTCTTTGCTGTATGCTTCGGGTCATTGTCTTGCACGAACACGAACTGATTTTCCAGTCCTGTTTTATCGAAAAATGAACCAAGCGATCCGGAAGACCGCTGCTGATCTGGATTCGTCGATCGGAACTGCCCACACCATCATGACGAAGGACGAGTACAAGGTTCACGTAATAATGGAGGCTACCACGAAGAAGAGGTTGGACAGAACCAAACTGATACTTTCGCGGCACGCAGGTCAGGTGTTTCTAATGAGAACACAAGGAACACAAAACTGAGTTAATTAGTTGCAGTAGCTTGATTCTGACTTATTTCGGTTGCATTGAGGTAACTTAAACTGACTCGAACAAGTGTGCTGCTATGGAAACTCTTTATTGTGCCGTACAATGTAAAAAATGATCGGCTGTAGGCTCCGACGTTGTGCAGCATCCCCTCGTCTCTCGTGAACATCATGCGGTTCCAGAGCGCTGCGTCTGTGATGGTTTGAGGGGCCATATCCAGGCGGGGAAGCTTCCACCGGTGTTAATCGAGAAAACCGTGAAAATCAACGCCGCGTACAGTAAGACCGAGCTTCTGGAGAAGGTTGTGACACGGCACTTCGGGACCTCTACGGGAAAGATCATTACATAAGGTCAATAGGACGGCGCACCGGCTCACACGGCGAATATCGTCCAAGTGTGGTGTCGGGAGAATCTGACTGAATTTCTCGATAAGATTTTGTGGCTTCCCAGCTCCTCAGGCCTTAATCCCCTGGACTTTTATGTATGGTCGTACATGGTGAGCACTATGGACCAATTTAAGATGCTCATTTCCATGATCTGGGCCGATGAACCAGGAAAACGTTTTAAGCTCGTCATATTGCACATACGGGGTCTCCAAGATTTTCAATAAACATTGCTACAACATGTATTATCTCTGAAAAGAATATCTTGTATTTTAATTTTTTAAATACATTTTTAAAGTGAATTCAAAGTTAAAATTCTATTCCTTATTAATATTTCTATTCGATATTAATCAATAATTTTCATCTGATGCTATGGTAACCAGCCTTTTACCTTTTCCAAAATAGCCCAGAACTGCAAACTCTTGACTCCACAAGGAAATATGATGGATACTGCAGGTCACACCAACAGCACAACAACAGATCTGAAATATTGTTTTGTTTAACGAAGAACATGGTATAACTGTTTCCCAAAACTGCTCACAATTAATTATTATTATAAATACGGAATACTTCTCAAACATGACACCCAGCGATAAAAAGAAGATCAAAACGGTTTCCCACTGTACTGCCTCCTTGAGCTTGAGGAAGGAGAGATATTTAAAGCTTTTCCCCTAGTGATGACCAAAGCAACAACAAAAAAAATTAACACCATAACACAACCCAGAATCAAAACACAGTGCAACCGATCTGACAGCTTCAACAAGCTGTGTTCTACTCTTCCTGCGAAGAAGGGTATTGCGATCGCTTGTTAATCTTTTCGAGACCCGTGGGATTAGGTGCCTGTTTTCCATTTGACTCAGCTGGATGAGTACGCAAAATGTGTGTATGTGAGCGTGTATGTGTGTGTATTTCCCTACATGCATAAAACAAAGGCCAAACAGACTGAACAGTCCCAAACTACACATAACTGACATAATTGATTGCAGAAATTTGATTGCGACTTATTTGAGGTTACATTCAAGTGATTTCAACTTATTTGCAACAAGTGTGCTACTAGAGGTGGTTGCATTGAACGCTTTTGAGTATTTAAAAGTCGGTCCCCCGGTTCCGGAAATATTTCACCAACACCAACATTGCGGTGAATAAGGGTCATTTATTTTAAATTGACCTAGATCACGTTGAACCCATAATGGGGCACCTCAAATCATACGAAAATTCGGCAAGAAAACCTATAACCAATTGACTGTCCCGGACCAAATGAAGTTCAACTAGCTGTTTTACGGGAACCTCACTGGAATTGTCCAATATTTCATACAGCATTATAAATTGTCATCTGAAATCACATGAGAATTCAATAACGAGTTCTTTGGTGTCCACATACAGTGCCTAAGACAATATTGTTCATATATAGACAAGTTATCGAAACTCTCCGCGATGTGACCAGCGATCGTGAATCAATATCAAAAATTAACTTTCGTAAAAAATGTCAGATCTCACCATAGGTGAATGAATCCCGAATTTTTTTTTTATTGCCGAAGCTGCCTCCTGTGCTGTGGAGTAGTGTGCGCGATCCAAAGAAAGGCTTAAATCAGTTAAGGTTCAGCCGCTTCCTCACTGCTGCTCCTTCTGCGATCGGCGATGAACGGGGCAGAAAATTTGAATTCCTCTTGATAGCCCGCATTCATCAGAGGCCCCAAAAAAAAAAAAAACTGAAGGCGCTCACCAACCAAGATGCAGTTTTTTTTCTTTTTTTTTGCGTTCCTCTACAAAGCCAAGCGAGGGTCTGATGGATACGATCAACGATGACGACACTGACGAGTGGCCGACGAAGTCGGATAGGCAAGGGAGCCGCCAGGAAAATGAAAGCTGATGATATCGAGGAGCGGGACGGGAGTCGTTGCGGAGAGGAGCGGGGAGAAAAAATCGAAATCAAGCGGGAGAAAAATTTGTTTAATGCATTTAATATTTGTTAAGACAAGCTAAGCTCCAGCAGAGCGCTGTGGAAGAAAAATGTCATGACGAAATGTACAAAATGTGGCCCGAGCGGAGGGGTTGGCGACGTTGAGGGGTTCGAGAGATGAAGGATCGAGAATAATGGTCCGGTAGGGTTGCCAGGTTGGAAGGAAGTGATAAATCTGCTTTCAGCGTGATGGAATGCTGTGCGAAGCTGTGGACTAAGTCATCAAGTTGGGTATTTTTTGCGTGTAAGGAAATGTTCAAGCTAAGTGAAGCGAAATCATTGTATGTTATGATTCAATATTTTATGTGTTTTTGAAATGTGTGATTTGTGAACTGAATGATGAGCTGAATGATGGATTTAAATATTTTTAGAAAGAGTCCTTGGGAGGCTAAAGAACCATACCCGATACGAGGATGCCCACTTTACATGAGGAAACAAGTGTTCATCAACAAGTCAAGATTGCACCTTCACACAACCAAGTCATGCCCCATTCAAAGCCACACCAATGACCCTCGCACCTTTTCTAGCCGGCTGCCAACGGGCACCGCTGAAACCACCTATAAAACCGATTGAAAACTATCACGAATTAACAGTTATGTTTTGTTTCCTAATCACCTGCTGCGTATTTTGTGGTGACAAAATTGTGCGGGGCCGCAATAAAACCAAACTGAATTTAGGTTCCGCCTGTTGGCCTGGCAAATCATATGCAACCTCACGACTCATGGCGACGACGCAAACGGAGCAAACCGATGATGCCTCTCCCGGTCCTAGTGCCACAGGAATCTAGATTGGTCGATCTTCATTTCTATCCCATATATTCTGTGGTGGGCTTTTATGACTCGTTTCTCTATGGCACTCACTCGCAACCGAGTTTTATGAGTTTCCCTCCCCCGCGGCTTCCACTCTACTCGCTTCCGCTCGTGTACTCCAAGGTGTTCCACGTCATTAAGCGTTGATTCATTTTCTCGAATTATTTATTCAATGATTCAATCATAACGATCGGATCGCGGTGGCAGCGTGTGGCTCTGGACTGTCTGCCAATCTTCGGAATTTGTGCTATTACTGCTTCTGCTGCACCTAATCGTATATCATTTGAGAGTAGATCGCACGCTCTTGGAATTTAGATTTACGATCAATATGAAGTTCGACAAACGATCAAATTCCTGTTATTTAGGGATGGCACATTTGGATCGTTCCAGGGGATTATCTATATCCTTTGGCCAAATGTCAAACTTAAACTCGAAATGCACTGAATCGATGTGAGGGAGCTCGGTGGATGAGGTATAGAGAACGAAAAGTATTAAAAAGACGGATGACGCTCTTTGATTTCTTAAAACGTTTTTTGATCTTGTTTCGACATTATTCTATAGCTATTTTCGAGATTTTCTTTGAATACTTCCTTCGTATGTTGCAGAATTTAAACTGGAACGAGGTGTGGGATTGACGGTTTGCATCCTGAAAATGTGTGGAATTATGAATTTTCGGGATTCAAATATGTTGGTGACACTGCTTTGCATTTCCAAGGAGGGGGATGCTTTGTCAAGAACCGAAGTTAAGAGTCAGTTCCGTTGTGTTTATATCACATAAACATTTTTTTCCACAGTGTTCTAAAGGGAAACATCTACACATTTTAGCATGAATCAAGATGACTAACGATAGAGGCTTAATTGGTTTTTCAGCATTGAGACGCTGGTTTGCATAGACTGGGCAATGCACAGTGGTCGAGTAAGCTACCTTAGGCGGACATGAGGTTTTCAATGGAAATTTGTGGCTTTAGGCTTTGGTTACTTCTAAGAACTTGTTGTACTACAATTTGTAGAGAAGTTTTTTTTTTTCATACCATGGCATACCATGATTTGATTCAACACACCGCCTTAAAGTACGTTTGAGGAGAATTTGGGAGAGATGATATTTTTCTATCTTTTTGAAAGCTACTTTCTGTAACAAACAGTTTTCAATAAAAAAAAAAAACATGCTTATGGAGCACAAATAGAATCAAAACACACATGAATCATGGCTATCTCTTTTCTGTATACGTCAAGTACCACGTGTTTTCATAGAAAAAGGCTTGATAGGATATTAGCGAAGACCGCCAATAACAAGACACACAGGTGGCAAATTTTCCCATATACACCGTTTACTTCATGTACGGTAGCGCCATGTGTGTGTGTGAAACGTCAAAAAAAATCAAAACAAACTTGTACTGTGCTTGCGGATAGAGTCGTGGAAGTGGTTCGCATAGGAAATCAATATTAATTTGGAAAACTGTGCTTCTGATGTTCAATACTCAGCGCCCTGGAAGTTAACTGGACCCATAAAAGGATCAAAAGATGGTAAACAGCCGTCCCAGAGCTATTCTTTCGTCACTTAAAGTAAATAAGGACGGTGGTGGAGGAACGTTCTAAGGAAAGAAATGGCAAGCCTTGTGTGCTGCTGGATCGGATAATCGGAAGTAATTATTGTGTATGATAGTTTAACAGAGTTTATAAACCAAGTGCTCCCTTTTCCAACAACGACTGTTTCCAACAGGTAAGCTAGTTCCGGATTGTTTGAAGGTTGACGCAGCATCCACCAGGAAATATTCAAATGCAGCAGCTCAACCAAATCAACACCTACTGACAAAATTATAAGCAACGAATCATAATGCTGTAGTGGTGTAACTGTGACATCAATTCGACGACAAACATTCCTTGTGAACCTGAAAGTGTATCCTTTGTGCAGCATTCCCTCAACCGAAGGGCTGGCTACGGACCAGCTTAAGGTCTGTGCTGCTAAGCTAACATTCATTTCCAAGAATTGAGACAAATTGATATGGTTGAACGACAAATTAGCAACAGTGCGAGGTGTGTGCTTTATATCTTCCCAATACAGCTTGACAATATCTTCGAAACTACACATTTGTCCGTTATACACCGCAATATATGCAATGATCTTTTTGATTGAACGATCTTACAAAATATGGCTTTTCCTCCGTTATCATATGTTCTCTCAGAAATAAAGCACGATTTACGGAATTTGGTCGCAAAGCAAAACCTTTGGAACCAAACAAGCGTAAAAAACTAGTCAGATAGCTTCATCGATGATAGTTTTGAGGTCGATGCTTTTAATACAGTAATAGTCCTGCTTAAAACCCGATTTCAAAGATTTAACCATCAGAACCAAAACAGACTTGGCCGGTGAACTCACATCTACCTGAGATGCACTGGGCAACTTGGTCGGAAAACCTGTAAAATAATAAGGTTGTGCGATACCAAAATAAGAAATTCTTTCCGTTATTGCCATTTCGTAAAAAAAGATAGAAACCAGCTTTTCATCTTCAGGGAGCGATTGTGCTTTGATCCTTAGTAAATTCAAAAAAGTCGCCGAGAAACCCTCATGCACATCTATCCTGGCCAGCCAGTTTTGCAACGTACTAATAAAAGGCAGTGCAAACAACTGCCGCATTTGTTTGTATGCTTTTTTGGAACAATATTGCAAAACGAGAGCCAAATTTTTCATCTCATCCGAGTACCGACAGCCACCACGTTTTTGCAACTTATTGGCCTGAATTTCTAGTAAAACAGGATCCACCAAATTGTCCTTCTTATGCAGACTAAGAGCACCTTTAAGTTTCTTCAGCTCGGTACGAAGATTTCGAATAATGGACTTTTGTTTGCTGATCGTCTGATTTTTCTTCCGTAGTTCCTTCTTCAGCCCAATTATTTCTTCCTTTTGGTCGACCATTTTTTCGGCCATCACTATACAACAAACCGGATCGTGTAGGTAATGGCTAACTGATGGGTTTTGACGTTGGATCAAGCGTTGGATAAAGGGATTTCCGGAAGCTCTGATGAACGGCTCGCAGGGTTTTCAACTTCTCCTGCTACCTCCAGGAAATCACCACATGCGTAGCCATCATCTTTGAACTCAGTGCTTTCAAAGTCCATTGGTTGATTATCTTCAGAAAACCCTGCGGAAACTAGCACCCCGGAGACTTGGAATAGTATATCGACGTAGCCTATACACGAATATGTTATTGAGTCAACATGTAACTGACGTATGAAGAAAATGTTTGATTAATTACCCTTGACTTTTATTGCATGCATTCATGAAATCCTCGTCCAAAAAGTGATCTTCACAGATGACACTACTATCCGGAAGATTGTCTGTATTATAGAAACGTTTTCAGGTAGCTATATATCTGTTAAAAATACCAATAAGTGCTAAAGTTGATGCTAAAATAATATTGCAATTACCTGTTGGTCTCGACTGTTCGGAAGAAGGATTTCTTTCCTGTGGGAGTGCTAAAACATCCCGGTACACAACAGGTATTGCGTCCCATTTTCAACGGAATAAGCAAAGTCTGACAGAAATAAACGTTTCAATGCCTACTATTGATGTTGAGCGTCAAAAGTTTAGCTATCAAAACAAATACAAATCAAAACACACACACAACGACGATGACTGACATGAGTTCACACATACATATTCGTTTCTAATGTTTCTGGAACACGTTGAGGGCGCTTCGAACATGTCGACTGAAACATAGAGGGAGCTGTGTGTCTTGTTACTGGCGGTCTTCGGTAGTAAATTTTTATTAAGGTTCGAGCTTCTTCAAGTAAATCACACTGTGTCTCACCACGAGTTGTACGTCTATTGATAAGTGAGATTACGGGATCAGAGGTGAGAAGAAGCCTCTTGAAAACGTCTTCCAATTTGACAATACGGTTGAACTTCCTCGCATGCCGTTCCCGAAATTTCCTTATGCACTTATTCCTCGTTTGCTGGACATCCTTACTGAGCATCCCTAAAGGCAGTGCAGTAGTCCTGATAACATCACTACCGTGCACACGCACTACCGTGTATATGCATTGTAGGAGAAAACACATACTAATCGTAAAATCCACGATACAGCTTAAATGTATCTTGAGCAAATTGTCCAAAAGCTTCTGCTTCAATTTCTCGGTTCAGGTTGGCGACTTTTAGAAGGTTTGCGAATTTCGATAAAAGATTTTTATCGAGCCCTGTGATTTCAACAACTGCATTTACTTCGCTGAAAAATTGGCAAGCTGTGTTCCCATCATTCGAATGGCCTCCACCTGAAAGTGGCTCATTGAGTCTCAATCTCAACCTATCTTTGAGAGCCTGCCGGATTGACATCTGGCGGTTCTTCAAGATTGCATTGTCCTTACTGACAAGCCACACAGGCTTAGGCAACGTCAACCGATAGCTAATATTCAACAATAGCTCCATGGTTCGTATTTGAGCGTGAAGAGGAGAAAACACATGCTTCAATATAGCTGGGGCGCTACATGTTTGATCTTTGAAAAAAAACATTGAATCGCTTTCCCTACCGCAAACAGATGTAATATTGTTGTGAATGAGTTACTGTCACGTTATTCACCACCTTTGTATCAACTATTGACAAAACAAGCTTCGCTGAAAGCTCCATGTTTACACCTCTGATATTCGCTTTCGTTTGCTTCAATTTTTTAACATTTTCCTCCTTTTTCCTTTCGCTAACCTCCTTTCTTGTTAGCTGCGTATTTTCTTTACAGAATATCAGTTTGATTGGACGACAAAGTGATACTGAAGATGGTAGCTCATTATTCCAAATCACTTCTTCGTTTTCGTCTCCAATCCGCCGTCGAATGGCTCGGATCGGAACCAAGGAAATTGCAAAAATATGGGAATCACTATATTCTGGCAACTCACCATCGCTATCCTCGTCGATATATACTGTTTATATCTTTGAAAATCAAATTGTTGTATTGAAATGCAATGTTATGAGCTAGTTTTGTATAATACCTTGAATGGTTACTGCTGCCATCACAGCCCCATTTGAAAATAACTTGAATCAAATCATCGTGATCAAAATCTATGTCAAGGAACATTATGAGGCGTTGAACTGTGTGATTTATTAGCAATTGCAGTGAGACTTGGACGCATGATGATTTTACCGAGATTCCTTTTGTTTTCAAAAAATAAGAAGTGTAATTAAGAAAAATCTTAATAAATTACCGACAGTAAAAAAGTTACCGACATTTCCATAATGAAAATTCACAATAAAGACTGTATTCGATGAAGTTTGGACACACAAAATAGGTCACCAAAAAGTTTCATTGAGCCCGATTCTTTTCAAACTTTCTGGAAAAAAATTACTACTAAATGGTTAAGTTTTGACATCATTGGTTTAATGAGTCTCTTCTCCCAACCCAAATGCCCGCACCTTTGCCTTGACCCCTTTCATCAAATTTTCGGCAATGACTTGCTTACTTACTTTTAACCACACTTTCTTTAGTTCAAGTTCGTTTTCTATCAGTTTTGGAGTTTTAACTAGCTTTGCCATTATGCTTGCCCAAATTTTTTCAGTTGGGCGAAGTTCTGGAGTGTTTGGAGGGTTGACGTCTTTTGGTACAAAACTACATTATTATCTTTGTACCAGTCTAAGACGGGCCGGGCATAGTGGCAAGATGCCAAATCCGGGTAAAATAGTGTCGGGCCATCGTGAGATCTCAAGAAGGGCAGAAGTCGTTTTTGGAGGCATTCGTCCTTGTAGATTTGTCCGTTGGCGGTCCCAGAGGTGATGAAGGGCTGACTTGTTTTGCCACATCCGCAGATCGCTTGCCAGACAAGGATGTTTTTTGGCGAATTTCGGTAGTTTCTTCTTCCGTACACTCTCCGGAACGGCCAACTTAGAGGTGGCGACGTAGTGTTCCTGTCCTGGCATTGGTTTGGTGTTGGCTTTAATGTAGGTCTCATCGTCCATCATAATGCAGAACGGTTTTGTGAGCCACTCCCTGTACAGTTTTCTTGAACGAGTTTTGGCCACCGAGTTCTGTTTATAGCTCCGGTTTCATAACGTTTCATTGTTTTCTGCACAAAACAAACTGAAACTGTCGCCTTTTTAGCAACATCCCTGATCAAAATGTTGGGATAACGCTTAAATTGGTTCAATACCTTCCTGGCCTTCTCCGGATTTGATGTGCCACGTTTTTTGTCACTACCATTTTTCCGCATGGTTGTCTTACGGACCTTGAACGTTTTGATCACATGAGATACGGTTGAATGTGCGATTCCGAGCTGTTTTCCGATCCATCGATGAGAAGCGTTTGGGTTTTCGAAGTGAGTGTCCAAAATTTGTTGGCGCACTTTTTCTTCATTCGAAGCCATCACTGAAATCACTCGACCGATTTTTACGAAACTCATAACACAATTGACACAACACAATGAAATACATTCAGTTAAAGTTTCAATAATTTTTACCCACACACTAAAAAGTTACGAACAATTGCGTGTGTCCAAATTTCATCGAATACAGTCTTTAGTTCAATGCTTCTTATTTTACCAAAGGGCTGAAAAGTTCATGTGTTCGTGGGCCAGGCAGGGATTGTTTTTCAGCATATTTGATTTAGATTTGATTGTTTGCACTTGTTTTACATGATCTGTAATAATAGGTAGTAAACGATACAATTGTAGAAACGTCGTATAAGGATCTTGTAGCAGCTAACTACCCACTACAGCTAACATACAGAAACAACAGTCGAATTTGAAACAAACCCCCTTTAGTATTCTGGAAATACATCACAAATAAGAAAACTAATAATCGTGGGCCGAACGATGTCAAGTATGGTGATGATATGGCTAGCTCCCCACACGAAGCTGCTTAGAATGATTTGCTTGTAGACAGCAAGCTTGTATTTCAGGGATAATGTAAATTTTTTTTTTTTTTTGTTATTTTAGACGGGATGGAAAATTTGCAACCATGGGGATGAGCGTGCCAACTCCTCGACCAACTAAAAACCCACGCGTGCCTTAAGGCCTGGACCCTCTCCGTCATCACCATCCGGTATTAGTTTGGCGAGGGGGCTATTGTGCTGGTTAATCACCCACTATGTCTAACTACTTAGGGCTTTAGTAATGAGGTGGTCCCTGCTACCTGCCGTTGGTCATTTCGCCATTTTTGTTGAAGATCGAGGACAATCTGGGAGACTGCTATGCATACCGCGTCCCAGATGTCCTAGTCCTGGCACATCTTCTGGACCAACTTATCCAGAGTCGTATCGTGACCGCTTACGACAATCATGCCGGATCTCAAGCCATCGAAGCGAGGGCATGCGAAGAACACATGTTCCGCAGTTTCCTCAACTCCCGCGCACTCGCTGCATGCGGAGGACTGTGCATGCCCATATTTATGCAGGTATTGTCAAAAACAGCCGTGGCCAGACCATATCTGCGTTAAGTGGAAGTTCACTTCACCGTGTCGCCTACCGACCCACCCGGTTAATTCCGGGATTAGTCGGTGGGTCCACCGACCTTTAGTGGAGTTATTCCATTCCCTTTGCCACTTAACCATAGATACGGCTCTAGTCGTCTTCCGAATACCTCTTGTTCTACGTTGTTCGAAGCACTCTACGTCCTCTTTTATGACCATGCCTATTGGCATCATCCCCGCTAGGACGCAGACCGCATCGCGTGATACCATTCGGTAAGCACTAATCACTCTTAGGCACATAAGCCTGTGCGAACTCTCTAGCTTACTAGCGTAGCTCTTGGTACTTCAAGGCGGTGATCCATGCCGGCCCGCCGTACCTAAGTATGGACAGGGCGACGCTGGCCAGGAGTTTACGCTTACTCCCTTGCACCGCCGAGCTATTCGACATCATGCGGGATAATGCCGATATAGCCATAGAGGCTTTCTTGCAAGCGTAATCGACGTGACTGACAAAGGACAGCTTATCGTCGATCATGACCCCAATATACCTGCACTGATCGTCACATGTTGCTCCGATTTCTCATTGTTCACCACCGTGACCTCAATCTTATGGTGGGCTAGCTCCAATTGCCTGGAGCTCATTCATCTCTCCACAATGCCAATGAAGTGTGAGGCCGTTAACTCGACCTCTTCGATGGATTCACCACATATCTCTAGGGTAATGTGGTCTGCGAACCCGACAATCTTTACCCCGCTCGGGAACTTAAGCCGCAGTACCTCGTCGTACATCGTGTTCCATAGCACCGGACCCAGGATCGAACCTTCTGCACAGGCCCTCGAAGCAGACTCGCTTGCTGGCCTTTATCTCCTTTATTGGCCTTTATCTGTGGCCTTCGCGGCGGTTAGTGCCCCTCTACGCTCAATGCTATCGGCGGCTGACTACGCTCGTTGCACCCTCAGTCTTGCGCCTAGGCACGTTCTTCGGAGGTCGGCGAGCGACCCGTCCACCAATACACCGGCGATCTTCCATTCCTCGGTTTGACTACCCTCAACATGATCGCATCGCACGCTCGTGTCAGTGTGAAGAACGAGTCGTTCGCCGCAAGAGTCCTGGGTTTCACGTAAGTTTCGTTCCATCTCAAGCGCCTCTTTAAAAGTCTCTACATCAAAGTAGGACGTCCTGCTTCTGCGGGAAAATGGAGTGGATGCGCTGCCTTGTATTGTGGACGATACAATATCGAACCACCAAGTGGTCGCTATGGGTGTAGCCATCATCCAGGTATTGTCTAAAAAGCCGTGGCCAGACAATATCTGCGTGAAGTGGAAGTTCACCTCCCCGTGTCGCCTACCGACCCACCTGGATTATTCCGGGATTAGTCGGTGGGTCCACCAACCTTGGTGGAGTTATTCCATTCCCTTTGCCACTTAACCATGGATGCAGCTCAGTGGTCGTCCGAATACCTCTTGTTCCGCGTTGTTCGAAGCACTCTACGTCCTTTGTATGACCATGCCTATTGGCATCATCCCCGCTAGGACGCAGACCGCGTCGCGCTGATACCGTTCGGTAAGCACTAACCACTCTAGGCACATAAGCCTGTGCGAACTCTCTAGCTTACTTGCGTAGCTCTTGGTACCCAAGGTGGTGACCCATGCCGGCCCGCCAGTGCCTAAGTATGGACCGGGCGACACTGGCCAGAAGTTTACGCTTGCTCCCTTGCACCGCCGAGCTATTCGACATCATGCGGGATAATGCCAAGATACCTCAAGAATCTCTTCGATTCTACTGTGCAGTTACCTGCACTGATCGTCGTATGTTGCTCCGATTTCCTATTATTCACCACCGTGACCTCAGTCTTTTAATGGGCTAGCTCTAATTGCCTGGAGCTCATCCATCTCTCCACAATGCCAATGGAGTGTGAGGCCGTTAACTCGACCTCTTCGATGGATTCACCACATATCTCCAGGGTGATGCCGTCGGCGAACCCGACTATCTTCACCCCTCACGGGAACTCAAACCACAGTACCTTGTCGTACGTCGTGTTCCATAACACCCGACCCAGGATCGAACCTTGTGGGACGCCTGTGGTGATCTGTACACGTTTCTGGCCTGCCTCTGTACTGTATACCAGTACGCGATTCTGAAGTATCTTCCGAGAATCTTGTACAGGTACCCAGGAACCTGTAGGCGCTGGAGCGAGTCGGCGATAGCCACCCAACTGGCGCTATTGAATGCGTTTTCTCACGTCAAGCAACTCTGATGGGTACGGCATTTACTCCGCACGTCGGCACCTAGGCCTGCCAATTTAGCGTCCCCGCGCATCAAGACTCCTCGGTCTTGACGATGAGGGCCTCTCCGCGGTTACGTTTGCGGGCCACCTGTCACTTATCCTTTTCTTTTTTCGTCCTACTTCCCTCTTTTGGAGTATGGCAGAGGATGACCTGGGTCTATGCCGCGATGATACAGATCTTCTATTTGGTGAAGTATTCTGATAGAACATACAGGCTTTGCTGTAAGCGTTCTTGTTACTCCATCATTGTGGGCGATTGATGTATCATCGGCAGAACAACGACAGAGATCTATTTTCAGGAAGCAAGGGTGTGTCCGAAGTGAATAAGTTGAACAGAAGTGGACCTTTGCTTCCCTGCGGAACAATGGCGAAGATCTCCTGGGCTTCGGAAACTGCACCTTGCAGCGAAACGTGGAATGTCCTGTCTGACAGATAATTTTTAATTATCTTCACCATGACGATAGGAAGATTGTTTCTTTTTAGCTTATACACCAGACCATCGTGCCATACGTTATCAAAGGCCTTCTCGATATTGAGAAGAAACATGAAAGATGATTTCGCAATAGACTTGTTTCGCCTGAGCATGTTGGTACACTGTTGAGTCACTGACCACGTCGGAATCCAAGCACGATAATGAAGCAAATCTGAAGGTGTCCCCGTTATATATCGTTTACTGCTGCATATGAGATGTTCCTTGCTTAAATGTGAAGTTCTGAGTTTGAAGAAAAGGACTGTGCGTTTAGTAATTTTGTTCTGAAAAATCGTTATTAGTAGATCATCTTATATCTGCGATAATTTCAATAGCTGAATAGTTGAATGTAAGAAATCAATAATTTTAATTATTGAAAATGAAGCGTAAAGAATCTTCCCATCCATTGGAGGAAACATTTTAGGAATCAATCGTTAAGTGACTTAGTTATTAACGCATAAACCATCAGCATATTTTGGTACGCTCCAAGTTTTCATGCTCGCAACGTGGAAAGATTTTATTGAATAGGAGTTAAAGACAAATGGACACTCAAAAACAATTAGTTATGCTAAAATCATATATGAAGTAAGATCAATAAAATTATATTATGAAATATGATGATATTGGGAGTTATGATAAAGTAATGACCTCTCAGGCATAGTCACAAGTTTGAATTGTAGGCATGCTGCTAGGACAATGCTTTCTTAAATTGGTGTTACGCTAGCTCCGTACGGAATCAAAAGTATGTTAGATCATCCTAATAATTGCATTTATGGGCATGAGTCAAACCAAAGTGTCACCACACACCGTGAACTATGTGATCACTTAGTATGACAGACTTCTACAAAATCCCTCCTTAAATGTAGTCATACTTCTTAAATTATGACAGATATTATGTAACACTATAATTCATTTCAGAGCAATGAGTAGGGCTAACCCTTCTTTTGATGAGAGAAACTCCGGGTTACGTTTAATATTGATATATCGTTGTCATTAACAGAAACTCACCATTCACCATTCAAGTCACATATGACTAATTAGGCTCAGAGCCGCACATGTAAACAGAACACATATATCGAACTAGCCACCGCTGCCTAGAGCTCTCGAGGAAAGCTACTTTTTTTTCCAGTGCATTTCCCTCATGACGAACGATCTTTTCAACTATTGCGACAAGCCGCCGATTGAGTGATATAAAGCGAACGCAGTAAACATTTAAACCCTATCACCATTTGTCAACCGACGAATGCTACCGGCACCGCCACTCTATCCGAGATGTCTAGTTCTCGGCCAGAAAGAAGCCCAACCAACGACGCGACGCGTGCGCCATATCGATGACGGTTTTCCGGGCCGCTGTCGTCGTCGATGTCGTTGCTGTTGTTGGCGCTGTTCTGCTGTTGATGTTGAGAGGTGCAGAAACGTTTTGCATGATGCAAACCTCACGTGATAATAAGCGTGCGCAATTAGTCGAGTTTGACGAGCTCGGTTTGCCACTGCGCGGTCTGGGAATCAGTCATCCTCACGCACAGCCATTATGTGTTTTGTCGTCAACGGCACGCGGTGGTGTCTCCAGAGACGACCTAGGAACTTGCCAGTCAGCTAATGAGCCCAGCAGTTCCATTTTCCGGCGAGCGTCCGACGCCGGCCGCCGTCAGTCGTAATCAGGAGAAAGTTGAAATCGCATTTCGCGTAACCGTCGAGCGCTGTCTCGCTTAGCACTCAGCCACTCTCCGCGTTCGACTCGGCGATTTACGTGAAATTAAAAGTACAACCATTTTCGCAACTAGTAGAAATATTAATCTTTCCTGTCCAGGTCAACCGGTTGTCAGCGGTGTTGTTGCTTGTTCGGCCGCGGTTGACTGTATGACTTTTATTTTATTTTTGTTGACTGATTTTAACTGTCGTTTGCATGAGTTTGCTGGTCATTGCGATTTGCTGAAAAGTGATTAGTGTTGAAATCGCAGGGTTCGAGAGGTACTACTGGAATAATCTTTAGCGTTGAATGTATACAACGCATGTTTTACATAACATTTTGCCGGCTCTTAATTTGATGCACTTCTGCCAACTTTGAACTGAGAGTTTTTTTATAAAATCACCAGTGCATTAATTATTCAATTGTTTGTCAAGCTCAATCCTAATTTAGGCCCAGAAGTTGTTAAAACCGCACATTTCATAACACCTTATAGCACAATGTTGAGCATGAGGCAGGGAAGACCATTGATCATTCTGGTCAGTTTCCCGGGAAAACGTTCTCGATCCATAATCTTCCATAGCTCTTCACGATTAATAGTATCGCATGCAGCCCTGAAGTCGATGAATAGGTGGTGTGTAGGGACTTCATATTTGCGACACTTTTGGAGGATCTGCCGCGGCGGAAAGATTTGGTCAGTTGTCGATCGATTGTTCTCAAACCATCGAGTGAATTCCTGGAAATCTCATGATAGCGATGATAGTGCGAGATAATCTATGTTAGCACTTGTAGGCCACGTTGAGAATTGTTAAAGGTCAGACGGACCTCCTTCCTATTCAATCCCTGGTCTACAACATGAATCGCTGAGGGTGTCGCATCAACTTTTTGCTCTGGCGGTAGCTCGAGCCATACGTTATCGTTCAGGTCGGCCAGGGCATAGATAAATACCTGATCAAGAACCAACAGCACTTGTTTTTAGCCAATTATCTTTTTTTATTGTCGATTTTAGTTATCAGCGGGCAGCAGCGTGGACCGTTTCAGCAGGTCTGGCCGGTGGTGAGTTGCCATGCACGTGGTCGACGGACTTGCACTGTCTACGTCGCACAGTACGCACGCTGGATTGACGGTTTGCCTGCTGGGTCGATCGTTGACTGATCCGACGCTGAAAAGAGTTTAGCCAGGACAATGGGTTAAAGAGCGCACTCCTGTCTGCCGAGCTTTCCAGCGCCGGTAATACGGGTCCTGGGGTGTCACGAATGTAGAATGGGGGACGTTTAGTTGGCTACGGGGACATATCGAAATCATATCATATTTCAACTATGAGCTTCTCAAATGCTCTTACCCGAGACAACTTTTAAGATGCTTCCCGTATTGGTTGTTCTCTATACCGTATTGGTAGTGTAGCAGTACAGCTTACTTTAGTTGTACTCACTGTTAAATTTAAACGTCTGTCTCCGCTTCTGAAGTTTCGGACAAGAAAGAGCTTATCCGAATCCTCGTAGCTCTGTCCCCCTTTTCATCCCTTTTTCTTTCATCCTATCTCCATTTTCACTTCGACGGATCCCAACACTCTTCTCTGGCAACTCTCTTTTGGCTCATTTCTTCAGTGTAGTGGGAAGCTTTATGTGAAGTGTGTGTTTACAAATTTTGTTCTTTCTTATGGCTACTCCGGAGTATAAATCATAATTTTTATTGCTAATATTTACTAACATTTGACACTTTCATTTTTACTAACAACTAAACATTTATTTGTTTATTAATACAAAAACTAGGTAAATAATCTCAACGGTAACAGAATAGTGATCCCTCGATAGTCTTCTTATTCTAACTCGTCACCTTTATCATACTTCACTTTCTACTTAGCAGCGCAAAAAAAAAGCGTAGGGTCAGCGAGAGCGCAAGCCAATCCAGAGCCGGAGAGTTAAGAAGGCGTAATGGCGCACTGGTCTGTGTGGACCACTTGAACGCCATAGGGGAGTGATAAGGATACATGGTCGGGATCAGGGGTTTGTAGAGCTCGTGTAATGAGACGACCGCGTTGCTACAAAATGACCTGAAAGGTAAGTTCGATTCAAAAACATGCGGCGTTTTAATACAATTTCTGTGCTATTTGATTTCTGTAATAGATTTCTGGTATACTGACCGATAAAGGACTGACGATATTACCTTGTAAGAGCAGTCTGGCATCCTTTCCTTGAAAATGCAGGCGTAGGCCATCGTTGGGAAGGTCCTTTGCACTTTTGATCGATCCATTTCTCACCGCAATTTCGGCTACCTAAACCGCGTCCGGGGCTTGCTGATCTGGTGACCACCGGGGCCATGTGGTGGTTGCAAAAACCGCCAACATAGAGTTAGTTAGGCGATAAAAAAGAGAAGAAAGAAGATGCGTTGCAAAATGTGAGATTATTGGTGATTTCAACCTGTGTGATGAGCAGACTTATGTCCGACCATTACCAGTTAGATGCACATGACCTTCGCAATTTTTAAGCCAGGTTTTCTATGTGGAAACGGTTATGATGACCTTGATCACGCAGTCTTGGAAATGCATGGATAACGACGCCGCCAGAACACTTTTTGAATACCCTAGAGGCCCAAGAAAGTACAACCTTATGTTCCTGTAAGCATCTGGTGCTATATGCAATTGATTTATGTGTTGCTTCGAATGACTAGTATAAGAATTTAATCTGTTTGTGCTTTTGTTTTTCTTTATTCATCAGTTTGTGTTTGTTTTGTTCCGACATCGTCACCCAATGGTAACCACATGCGGCCGAATACAAAAAGGGAGCCCTGACCATTCCGCACCAAGCTATTATCCTATTTCCATGTTCCAGCCTTTCCAACTCCATCCTGAACAATAGTAGACCTATTTTAACCTCTGGTAAACCGCGAGTAAATCATTCCAAGTCCTAATAATCCTAGTATTGTCATTCATTATATTACAAAATCAATGAATTATCGGCTCCGTAAAGCTAACGCAATTTGAGCCTCCCAGATGCATCAAACCAGTTAAAAACCTCCTCACCGTCGACAAGGTAAACACTTTGACCCACGAGAAGGAACTCGTTGCCCTTTGAATATTGGGCATATACCTTCCTCTTTTCTTCCTTCGGTAGTTGTATCCCAGATCCTAACTATCAGTCGATGATGCCGATAAGTCCCTTATCCAGATCCATTTTTAAAGTTCCGTTCCGATGCCATCCTCTCCAGCTGTCTTGTTATTCTTAAGCTGTTTAATAACATCCTTAAGCTATCCTATCGTGGAGTTGGCACGTCAACCCTGTCCTCCATACCGATGAAGCCATTCTTCCTGCTGTCTTGGTATTTCCACCTCTGCGCCATTCAAGTGATCATCGAAGATACCACCGAAGATAGATCAGGACACACTTTGGCTCGTGGCACGAAGCCTTTACGGGATACGTTGAGCTTCTTGTAGAGTTAACGCGTATCTTGAGAACGATACAGCTGCTCCATTGCTTCGCAACTTCAACTCCTCCAGGCGACGTTCTTATCCTGGAAGCGATGAGTTGTTGCTCTTCGTTTCTATCTGTATCGCTCCACATGTTGACGAGTTGCCTGCTGTGGCATCAACGCCCGCGCTGCATTCTTCTCATCTAGAACCGTTTGACACTCATCGTCGAACCAATCGTTCCGTCGTTTTTTTTTCACAGCCCTATGGCGCCTTCTCTGCGTTGCTGCAGTCAGCAGTCCTAAAGAGGTTAGCTCTCCCTCTTCCGACAACGCTGCTTCAAGGTTTTGCGCGTATTAGTTGCGACTTCGGCTAGCGTCAGATTATACCGTGGCGGGCACCGGTATCGAGTGTTGTTCACAAGGGAATGTATTTGGCGCACTTTAACAATTACCAGATATTGGTCTGAGTCGATTTTGTGGCTGCTATGTCCTGACGTCGATAATGTCCGAGAATTGCCTTCCGTCATTCAAAACGTGGTCGATTTGTGATTCAGTCTGTTGTGGTGACCTGCAGATGTACCGATACGGTAGGCTATACCGGAAGTAGTAATAGCGGGGGACTTCAATGCTTGGGTGCTCGAGTGGGGGAGCTGCCTTACCAACCATAGGGGCCAAATTCTTCTGGAGGCCTTGGCTAGGCTCAACGTAGACCTAGCCAATGGGGGTACCAAAAGTACCTACCATAGAAACGGTGCGGAATTGATCATCGATATAACATTTAGTAGTCCTGGGCTGCTTAGTAATTCGAGTGTGGATGATGGCTACACCCAAAGCGACCACTTGGCGGTTCGTTATTGTATCGTTCACAATACAAGGCAGCGTGCGGAAGAAGGAGCATCCATTCCATTCGCCCGCAGATGGAGGACGTCCTATTTTGATGTTGAGACCTTTAAAGGGGCGCTTGAGAGGGAACGAAACTTACGCGAAACCCAGGACCCTTGCGGCGAACGACTCGTTATGACACTTACACGAGCGTGCGATGCGACCATGTCGAGGGAAGTCAAACCGAGGAATGGAAGATCGCCGGTGTTTAGGTGGACGGAGTCGCTCGCTGACCTCCCAAGAACATGCCTACGTGCAAGACTGAGGGTGCAAAGAGCGCAGTCAGACGCCGAGAGCATTGAGCGTAGAGGGGCGCTAGCCATCGTGAAGGCCGCACTTCAAGAAGGAGGTAAAGGCCAGCAAGCGAGTCTGCTTCGAGAGCCTGTGTCAGAAGGCCATCTCGAATCCGTGGGATGACGACAACCGGGTAGTAATGGCCAAAACTATAAAATCGGCGGCTCCAACCGAGCGTTCATCAGAGCTGCTGCAGGTGATCGTTGGGCGACTTTCTCCGAGCCACGACCCGAGTCCAAGGAAGACGACTAGAGCCGCATCCATGGTTAAGTGGCAAAGGGAATGGAACAACTCCACCAAAGGTCGGTTGGACCCACCGACAAATCCCGGAATTAACCGGGTGAGTTGGTAGGCGACACGGTGAAGTGAACTTCCACTTAACGCAGATATTGTCTGGCCACGGCTGTTTTATACCTGCATAAATATGGGCATGCACAGTCCTCCGCATGCAGCGAGTGTGCGAGAGTCGAGGAAACTGCGGAACATGTGTTCTTCGCATGCCCTCACTTTGACGGCGCGAGATCCAGCATGATTGCCGTAAGTGGTCACGACACGACTCCGGACAATTTGGTCTCGAGGATGTGCCAGGACCAGAACGTCTGAAACGCGGTATGCGCGGTATGCCTCCCAGATCGTCCTCGATCTCCAACAAAAATGGCGATACGACCAAAGACAGGTCGCAGGGACCTCCTAACTGCTAAAGCCCAAAGTAGGTAGACAAACTGTGTGCTTAACAAGCTCAATATCCCCCTTCCCGAAGTAATACCGAAAGGTGGTTCCGGGGAGGGTCTAGGGCTCGGGTGGGTTTTTAGTGGGTTGAAGAATTGGCACCCTCATCCCCACACCCTGAGGTCTTCAGGAGTCTGGTTGCAGATTTTTCATCCCGTCTAAAAAAAAAATTCCGTCATTACGTATGGCCATGTATCCGGTATTACGTATGGCCATGTTCTTGGAGGCGATGAAATAGATGAGTCTGAGGATGTTTTCGTTCATAAATTAGTGGGCGCTGAACTTATTGATATGCATTGCTTTGCGTATGTACGATGGATTCTTTCCAGTAAACCTCCTGCAGCGCTACAATGTCGAACTTGCGGACCTTTAGTAAGTCAAAAAGAATGCGGGTACACCCAAAATAAAAAAAGCAAGATTGTAATGCAATTTCGCATGATTTGGTTTCATTTCTCGTTATGGATGGTAACTTGGAGAAAAAATACAACATTTGTCGTGGGCAAAAAAGCAACACATCAATTCGATTAAAAAAATTCAATGTGTGCGTGAGGTTGTGCAGTTGATTTGTAGTAGTAAATTCAATGGGTCACAAAAAAAGACCCCGATTTGCAACTGAGACTCGAACCGCGGCCTTCAGCTTGACTGCTCTTCACTGTAACCATCCAGCCACCATTACAAGTTGAGGTGATCGGAATAAAAGCCCTATAGTTGCTTCGGCTATCGAGGCACTCAACACGTTACAACAATGAAGTAAATGTCGGTCGCACACACTTACATGGCTTCGTTTATTTCATAAAACCAGAGACCGAAATTTTCGCCTACTTGAGAAGAAAAACGTCCTTTTTCACCCGCTTGGAGAAGCAAATGAGAATGTGAGAAGCGGGAGACTATTATACGCTCACAGCAGTTTTCGCGAGAAAAGCACCAGCGATTTATAATTTTCGGAGAGCATGAATAGCTGATAAATCGTTTCTTTTTCGGTGAATCATAGATGCCGATAATTATTTTTCACTTACTTTTTGACACCTGAAAATGCACCCGTCCTTATGCTTGTTTTATTCTGACATTATTATTCTATAATGATGGTCCATGGCGGTACCAGTGTGCACCAACTTGGCATTATTTTCGGGTTTTGCTCCTCGTTTGCGATCTTAGCATGTTTTCAGTGAAAAATGTGACATGAGAACAAATGTTCGTTGAATTGTGGAGAGAGATATTTTCGCATATGCAAGCGAGTGAATTATCGGCGAAAAAGGAGAGATGAAAATGTGAACGGTTCGCTACTCATCGAAAACCTGTTTGAGAGAGAGCATGGTTTTCACCCAGCTGAGCGATAATTTCGATCTCTGCATAAAACGGCATGGTGACCTGGTAAGAGGGAGACGGAAGTGTGATGACGAGTGAAAATAAAAATAGAACACTTGACAGCGGAATAGCAACGAAGGCAAATGGCGTAGCGGCGTTCTGTGCCATTGTCTCACCCATATTGAGAAGTTGTTGACGGTTGAACAAAAACCCAACGACTGCTGCGACTGTCGAGGCACTAGGCACATAGCGAGAATCGCTTGCACACACTTGCATGGCTTTGTTTATACCATAAAAAGCTTTGTGGATCATGATGGGCAAAATTGCCTTATCAGAATCATGCGGATTTCTCAAGATATGATTGCAACAACTGCAATTGCATTTTTTGCTACAATTTCAACTTTTGGGTGTACTTACAGAGAAATTGAGGGACTTATGTATCGAATTTCCAATCGCTAGTTATTTTTCGTTGCCTGTGTCTATGTCGATTGCTCCGGTCTGAATTTACATCGTATGCCTCAAGTACAATTATTTTGAACGAATAGCTTGTAAGACCTGACTACAGTTTCATTTGTATGAGAGCCCCTTTATAGAAAGAGGAGAAACCAAATTTGCCTTCACAAAACCCTGCATGCCAAATTTGATTCCATTTGCTTGATTAGTTCTTGAGTTATGCAGAAAGTCTATTTCATTTTCAAGAGAGCCTCACCTTTTAGAGAGGAGAGGGGTCTCAAGCTACCACAGAAACATTCGTGGCTTCCAAAAACTCCCACAAGTTAAATTTGGTCTCTTTTTCCTGATAAGTTCTCAAGTTATGCAGAAGTTTGTGTTTCAATATACATATGCCTCCCCTTATAGAGATAGGAATGGTCTCTAACTACCATAAGAACCTTCGGTCCCAAAAATCTCTCCTTTGACGAACTACGCTACTGAATGTAACCCATTTTGTTTGTACAACCTTTTTTTTTAAACAGCTGCGAATAGATATTTCCAATCGATTGGTGCAAAAGTATTGAAAATCTTTGGCGAAACGACTGAGATATCAAATCCTGATCTTTTTTCGTAAAGGCGACTATTTTTTTCAAACTTGTATCCCACTGTATCACTTAACAAAGTCGGGAAAGGCGAAGCTACAAAGGAACACCATGTTGGAGGTGGCTAGGTTTTATTCCTGCTCTGGTCGCATGGAATTTTTGGTTAGGGAAAATTTTTCGACTCCCTGGGCATGCGGTATGATTTTTCTTGCCACACAATCATACTAATTCAAAAATGGTACCTGGCATCGGAGACTCCCAAGTTTTAATAACTGTGGAAGTACACATAGAACACTAAGTTAAGAGCAAGCAACAGCTTATCGTGAAAGCAATAAACTTGAAACAATAAGGAAAATAAGAAGAAAACAAGGACGTATTTTTTCGTAAAAACGGTTGATCAAATTGAATTTTACTACTACCAAATATTACTCAATCTGATATTAGCTATTCAGCTGGTATATTTTTTATCCTCAATTCACGTTTGAGTAAAACATTTTAATATAAAGAATGTAATTTAACTGCAACAGCAACATGAAACCTCCTGAATCACTCCCCGCTATTCCAATGACTCACTTTTCAACTGTCATTCTGACTGTTTTCCAATTAATATTTCGACTAATTTTGTATCTGCAGCTCAGCACGAACACGTGGGGTATTTCGCAAATCAAATTTATTTATTTGCACAAAATAAAGTATCTACAGACACACACTTTTTTGCAGTTTAAGTTTTTCTGCTCCCATGTAAATACTGCCTGCGCTAGCCACAACAAACCTCTGCGATCGTGGTAGCTGAATCTGGTTGTTGTTGTTTGGTTGGCCTAGCTGCGAAACGTTAACGAGTGGAGCTTAGGTGGGTAAACCATCATCGTCGGCCAGCTGCTGACTGTTTTCGGTAGGATCTGGGCTAAGCACTTTCGAAGCGATAGTGCTACCGTATTTCTCCACGGGCTTTCTGGCCGCTTGGCAGGGGCGGTGGTGGCGGCATAACACGGTCGGCAACAGTTGTGCAGATCGTAAAAATGATCAATGAGCAGCGTTGTTGCGCGATCAAAAGCCGTCCGGATTGATCCAAGAGCAAAATCACCAAGTGCGTGTAAGGTCCCAGAGAACTGGCCGCTGCCGCTGCGGCAGCCGCATGGATCGGCGGACTATTTTGCCATTCGGCGAGGTCCAGTTGCACAGTTGAGGGTCTCTTCTGGATGGAATATATGCGATTATGATTATATGATTATTATTTTATTTTCTTCGTATCACTTTTTATGCACTTCAGCTTTACACCACAGCCCGCCGCCATCGCCCTGAAAAGGGGTTACGTAAGCGCTCAGCATTTTTCCTCTGTCTCTCTCTCTCGACTCATTTCGATGAATCACTGACTATGCGGTATAGGATGTGCTAACGAGGGGCTTATCAATCAAAAGTGTTAATATTTGATTCTTCTCAATAATTGTTATTATATTGAGAGCTTTAAAAAGGAAAAAAAAAATCATTTTTCTGTGTTAATCGATTAACTTAATCACTAAAACTACCCGAAGTTATGACGACGATACTAAAGTCAAATTGTAAAATCATATTTCAAAACTAGATCAAAATACATTTTTCAATCCATCAAAAATGAACTTCAGTCTTCGGAAAATAATACTCACCCCTCGGCCAATTTTTATAAATCCTATTGTGCAATGATTATCTCGCCTAGACCGCAGTTCGCATAAGTAAACGGCATCAGAAAGCAGTGCTATTGCTCAAGAATGCCAACACGATAAATCAATGAATGACTGGCTCATGGTTCATTTATAATTAATACATCGTTTACGCCGATTGCGTACCAATATGATGCGTCTGAGAACTTCTCCTTTTCCTCGTCCCATTGTGGGATGGCATGGGCACTTGGTTGAAGCTCAGGGATGCTTGATTCATGAAAACAACACATTAACATACTATACTTTTTAATGTTTTTTTTTTAAATAATTAAAACTTATCAAGATACTTCAAGATAGACCAGTATAACAATATAATCATCATAACATAATGACAGCCCTTATTTTTTTTTTTTTGACTGCGAGATGAAATAATATCGAATAGGGTAGGGAACCGCTTAATCAGGGGTGACTGTTTTCATCAGTTGTTAGGAAAAAGCGTCTAACACTCCTGCATTTTCTAAATTATATAAAATTTATTGCTGTCATGCTGGAAACTATCAGAGTCCTACCTGCTGAAGAAGTTCGCTCAAGTTTTGCCTTTGTGTGTTTTAGACGAGTTTGTGATCGTAGCAATCGACATGTTTTGGTTGATTGTTTTAAAGAGTGGATGGGTGAGGCGAAGTAGTGGCTTGAGGAAATTGACGTTTACAGCAAATCGTGAACTGGCCTATTTCATTTCGTCTTCGAACACATGCACGGAATCGCCCTCATGCAATATTGTTAGTGCAATATGCAATGTACAGATTGCGAAGCTGAAGAAAACATTTTCATGACCGGAAAGCAATCCGCATGCTCTTAAAAAGAGCCTGCAATCGGGAACTTTAATCAATGTCTTTGATTTTTGTTGAGTCTAATGCTCGTTTCTGAAGGTAAGTTCCGAGAGATAAGAAGTAAGCAGAGGGATTAAAGTTTAAATATTGCCAGTTCTAATTATTAATCACATACCCTACTATATATTTCTATAAAACAAACCTCTCAGATTATTTTGCCATTTACCACATATATTCTGTTGTATTGCGAAGGGAATTTATTGAAGAGTGAAAACTCCTTCGAAAAATAATGTCGCTTTCCAAAAAAAAATTGGAAGTCTTTAACTATGTACCTTTTGGCAGGATAAATGACATGCATGTTAAGTAGTGAACCATTTAGTTTTATGTTTGAATAGTTGTACCAAGTTGTATCAAATATATGTTCATGAAATGATCATAAGAGCTTTATCATAGAGACAATCAGATGTAAAATCAAGTCTTCTTATTTCAATTAAAAAAAAATCTAATGATATATAGGGCATGCTCAATAAATAAAGAAATCAAACATTAAAATTACATTAACTAAAAAAGAATCGTGAACAAACTAATGTGTTGAAGTGAACAGGGCAAACTCGGAATTGTTGCAACTCCTGCCATTGTACCTTTTCATCACTGAACAAAAATAAACCAAATGTTGTATAGCTTCTCTTTCAAGTATTTTGTTTGCGTAAATTGTGTAGCTTTATGGTTTGTTGTGGCCAAGAAAACAGTTAGTCAAGAGGAGATAAAGGGCGATACGGTCAAAATTTGGTCAATATCAACTTGACGTATTTCTTTCAATTTTGCATTTTAAAAACCTGAACACCCCTCATTTTGAAGGTGTGTGTGTGTAGAATGTTGCTCCTTTTTTGATTTTGGAATTCACTCTTCAGTTGTCAAAATGCCGTCCAAGCAAGAAGAGCAGCGTATCAAAATTTTGCTCGCGCATCGCGAAAATCCGAGGTGCGAGTAGCAAAAGTTGGCAAAATCGCTAAAAGTTGCCAAATCAACCGTTACAAATGTAATTAAAGTGTTTGGGGAACGTTTGTCGACAGCCAGGAAGTCTGGATCGGGGGAAATCGAAAACCGGAAGCCGCTGAGACGACAAAGAGAGTTGCCGGTAGTTTCAAGCGAAACCCTAACCTATCTCTCCGAGATGCCGCAAATAAGCTGGGTGTATCGTCTACAACCGTGCATCGAGCAAAAAACGAGCCGGACTATCGACTTACAAGAAGGTAGTGACTCCAAATCGCGATGATAAACAAAATACGACGGCCAAAGCGCGATCCCGGAGGCTGTACACGACGATGCTGACGAAGTTTGACTGCGTGGTAATGGACGACGAAACCTACGTCAAAGCCGACTACAAGCAGCTTCCGGGACAGGAGTTTATACGGCAAAAGGAAGGGGAAAGGTAGCAGATATTTTCAAGCACACGAAACTGTCAAAGTTCGCAAAGAAATATCTGGTTTGGCAAGCCATCTGTACCTGTGGCTTGAAAAGCAGCATTTTCATAGCTTCCGGGACTGTCAACCAAGAAATTTACGTGAAAGAGTGTTTGAATAAACGTCTGCTGCCTTTCCTGAAGAAACACGGTTGTTCCGTACTGTTTGGCCGGATTTGGCATCTTGCCATTACGGTAAAAAGGCCATGGAGTGGTACGCCGCCAACAACGTGCAGGTGGTTCCCAGGACAAGAACCCTCCCAACACGCCAGAGCTCCGCCCAATTGAGAAATACTGGGCTATTGTCAAGCGGAACCTAAAGAAGACCAAAAAACTGCTAAGGACGAGCAGCAGTTCAAGGCAAACTGGCTTTCTGCGGCGAAGAAGGTGGACAAGGTGGCTGTACAAAATCTGATGGCAGGGGTCAAGCGTAAGGCCCGGCAATTCGGATTTGGAAAAGCGGAAGCCTAACTGAATATTTTTCCTGAAGTTTATACTAATTGAACTTGAAAAAGAAATTTAATTTGATTTTTTAAATAAACGATTTCACCAATTTACACGCGTTTTCCCTTGACCAAATTTTGACCGTATCACCCTTTACGTGAAAAACTGTCTCATCGTGTTTTGGGGAACATTGTGCATATCTGTAATTGAACCGTCTCAAGAGTACTAAAAAGGTTTAACAACCGGTTGACCAGTTGAAACCAGGAGCAGGATATAGAAACCGGAGGGAAAGGTTGAGGATAATTTCACCCGAAATCCCAACATTTCAATACGTGATGTAGCCAAAAAATCGGAGATTCGCAAAGTTACGTCTAGAATGTCAAGGCATGGCAAGTGATACAAGCTTCAATACTTTCCTAACCGTAACTAAAGGCAGCAAATTGTTGCAAAGACCCATACTAGGGAGCTCTTCATGGAGATTTTGACCACAGTTGCTATGTGATGGATGACGAAACATACTTCATAGTTGAGCTCAAAAAATACCAGAACAGGAGTTTTACACCGAAAAAGATAAATTCAAAGTAGACGTTCGTTCAAAACAGAAAAAAATGCCGAAATTGGTATCAAAAAACCTCCTTCAACGAGGCACCATCATTGATGAAATTTAAAAGACTCAATGCTTTCAAAAATGTCTCATGCAGTTTTGGAGCAGCCCAATGAAAAACTGCTATTTTGGCCGGTTGAAATTCATGCCACTATTCTGGAAGCGACTAATTCGGTGGATGTTGTTCCCAAAGACATGAATCCACCAATCTGCCCTGAACTACGTCCAAACTTAATTTATGAGTTGAAGCGAAAATTCACGGAGATCAAGGAGAAAGTGAAGGATGCAAACGGAAAGCGTAGGAAGTTCAAGTTCTAATGGTGGGCGAAAAGAAAATGTGTTATGAATTTTACCAAACAACCTCTAATAATTGATCCAATTTATGTAAACTAGGCTTAATATATGTATGAAAATGCCTGAAAATTTCATTTTATCCGATGAACATATGAGATCATTACTAGAAATGATAAGAAAAATTAGTATTTTCCATTTAATTCCAACTACCTTTATGCTTATTTTGGCAGATACGCGTATTTTCGTCTACAAATGTGCAGACTTCTTCGGTGTCGTGTATAGTAGACTCGAGTTATTAGAACATGGACACTGAAGAAGTCTTCACATTGTAGATGAAATACGCGTTTCTGTCGAGATAAGCATAATCTTCTTCTTCTTTAGCATTTGAAGCTTATTGCTTTCACAATTAGCTTATTGCTTGCTCTCAACTTAGTGTTCTAGATTCACTTCCACAGTTATTAGTTGAGAGCTTTCGATGACAGAGTACCATTTTTGCATTAGTATGATTGTGTGGCAAGTACAATCATACGCTATGTCCAGGAGAGTCGAGAAGTTTTCCTTAACGAAAAATTCCTAGACCAGACCGGGAATCGAGCCCAGCCACCTCCAGCATGGTGTTGCTTTGTAACTGCGCCTTTACTTGAGAAATGTAACAGAATTGAGAATTGTTTAGCAATAGAATTATAATCTTTATATCATAATTGGTTGTAAGGTAGATCGCACTCTCCGTAATGCAGCCTGGTTGAGGTAAAATGAACTGCAATCGCAGGTCTGCTTCCAAGTCGGGGACGGCTCAAAGCAGCGTCTGTTCTCCATGTTAGGGTAGCTTAGCTACTGTCTTTTGAGTGTGCCCAGGACTCCAAATACAAACGCCAAAAGTCCTGGTAGTGTTCGGGACTATTCAACAGCAGCAACACACAGAGGTGTTTCTGTGAGATTGGGGATTCAATGTGAGCCCTTACGATCTGATACCGATAAAAAACTACACAGCGAAGATCACAAATGGAAGTGGTACGAACCGGAACAATCGGCATAGACCTAGGATACGGAAAACGACTAACGACTGGAAAACCGGGACGTGGAAGTTACGATTTCTTTAGTTCATCTGCCATTCATAGTATAATCGAGAGATTTACATACACATTTACTAAAAAGACAGGTCAAGGGTTGAATCAAAGTCAAAGTAACCCATGAGTCAGCAGACAAAATTTGAAAGCTCTATCAGTCCAACTCTAACCGTGATGGCAAAAACAGTGAAGCAACTCCGTTCGAAGTGTAGCCCGTTCTGGCATCTACAACATCTTGGCACTGTTAGACGTAATCAGAGC
Organism: Aedes japonicus; assembly: GCA_034211315.2. NCBI lineage: Eukaryota > Metazoa > Arthropoda > Insecta > Diptera > Culicidae > Aedes > Aedes japonicus. The sequence goes on along the minus strand of JASCZW010006346.1, from coordinate 1,927 downwards.
ATCGAAAGGAAGCCCCGTTCCGGAAGGCCGACGACCCTAAGCGACAAGAAGCTTCAGAGGATGCTGAAGAGGAAGACCGACGGAAAAGTGACTACATCGCTGCGTGTGTGCCGGCGGGAGGTTGGTTCAACCGACCAAACAGTGAAAAAGTACCTTTCAAACATGAACATACATGTCAGAAGCGGAAGTCACGTCCATTGGTTTCGACAGCGGCTGAATAAGATGGTCAACTCGATTTTCCCGGTAAATCGGGACGTGGCGATGGTGGTGATGGACAACGAGACCTAGCTCACCCTGGATGGCAACGACTGACAGGGCGCTTCGTGTTAACTTCCCCACGAAGGAAGTGAGCTTCCGTGGTGGAGTTCGTTTCAGACACCACGTCCCCTAAGAAGGTGCTGCTGTGACTGACAATCAGCGAGAGAGAATGTAAAAGTCGCTCTTGTTTCGCTCCAGAGGGGAGAAATTTATAGTACGAAATGCCTGCCGGAAGCTGCGTTGTTTATCAAAAAGTATCACCAGGGCAAAGACGTGGTGTTCTGGCCGGATCTGGCGTCGGCCCACTAGTCAAAGCAATCCGTTCGAGGAGATGGAACGGCTCAATATCGATGTGGCACCTAGTCGGCGAACGCAGCGTCCAGCTGCGTTCCATCGAATTTCTGGGCCAACCTAAAGCGTAAGATCTACTCCATCAATTTTGTTGCGAAAACGGAAGATAACTTGGGGCAAGATCACTCAGAATAATTTTGTTGCAAAACAGATATAAATCAATAAAAACGAAGAAGAACTCAAAAAGCATGCCCTAAACGCATGTTTTCGTTCACCATGGAGAATTTTCCGTTAACTTGGGGGTTGCTACGTTAACAAGCGTTGATTTTTTTTCAAATAAGCTGAAATAATTACCTTCCATGGAAATTTATCAAAAGCAATTATCTATCTGAGATTTTTTATCACCATCCGATAAAAAAGTCCATTTTTTAATGCAAACGTTATCTTGATCCACCTAGAAGTAAATAGTTTTGTATGAATACAGGCGATGTTTCTTACTGGCTGCGAAATCGAGCCTACGGAAACGGTAAACTTTTCACGCTTACCTTAGCTCAGCTTATGGTTTCGCCATTTTTTCGCTCGAGGCCAAATTTGAAGAAGAAGTGAACGGGAAAGCAAATAAAGACTTTGTTTGTGTTGTTTTTAGGAGAAGCTTTAACCAATTGGTCATTCGTCCCATGAATAAGCAGCCAAGTAATTTTGTATTGCTTATGCCAAAGCTTCCAGCCAACTTCCGTACAACCACTCATCAAGGCGTGAATAATCTCCATGAAATCGAAACACTGCACCTGGATTTGAAGAACATTGCAAATGATTAGCTACAGAATTGTCTTATATGGGTGGCGTAACGCTAGACAAACGGCAGCATACGCAACGACACACACAACGGCTTTTTCCGATAAAGAGTTTACATCACTAAGGGTATCTGCAACGGCGGTCCAAATCTTGGTTTGGATTTACTTCTTTAGGACCAAACGCAAAAACAGCGTTTCACCTGATGTTGTTAATTTTGTTTATACGGGATGTATTTTGCATCCTTCTATATCTGGTATACGTTTTGATATTCTTTGAAACAAAAAAATTACCGATCCAAAAACACTCCACACTACTTGATAATACCAATTGATGCGTAAAATTTTAGCTACTAATAAAAAAAACTCAACTTTATGGAGTATATTCTTAGGTATATTCATAAGCCAAAAAGCGGCCTTGTTCGAGCGCCGGACAGAAAAGTGGCGTTTCTTGCCTCGGGAGTGGTAGTAACCTCAAGCTGCTCCCGGTGATAGCGAATTGCCTCTTCATTTCGTGCCTCGATAACTGATGGTTCGCCTCCTTTTTTCGCAGCACAGGAAGCTCCCGAAATTTTGATTGTTGTGGA